>BJBW01006150.1:0-256661 GCA_004320125.1 Scolopax mira
TGGAATCCAGAAGCAGCACAGTGTATTTGTGCAGAAGGGACTTGGATCCACCAGCACAGGCACAGCGAGATGGAGCCATATTGGTCCCTTAATTCTTGGCGTGGTTTATGCGGGAAATGTATAAACCACACATGTATAATGCAGACTTGTTGGTACAAGGGCAAAAGGGGTTTTTATTTAACTTCTTGCCTTATTGCAAGTACCTAAAACTTACGGTTTTTACAACCGAAAACGCTGTGCATAGAACCACCTGTCTCCTTCTCGTTCTCACATAACTAGGTGCTGCAGCATTCACAGTGTTAGATGAGCAGCCTCTGAATAGCAAATAAATGTGATCTTAATGGAGTATTTTGTACCTTTAACTCCTTGTTTAATGCAGAATCATGCAATTTTCATTTCACTAAACCCGGTAATACTCAGAAAAACACACAAACTCATGCAAAATCACCAGTTTCACCTCTCTGCTCTGGAAATAATTTGCTTGTATCCACTGTCAACATTTGTCATAGTATAGTCTTATTACATTTTCAAAACAGATTCCCCTAAGTCACATAGCAGGAAGTACCTTAATACAAAAAATAATTTACTGGACTCATCCAAATAACGAAAGCAAGGACCTCGTGATGCAGACCTGATCTGTGGATGAGTTCTGTCCATCCAGGCTGCCATCTTGCCAGACATATTACTTCTTCCCTGTAGGTAGCCTGTAATTTCATCTACTTATGTCATCGTGCCACTAAAGCCACCTATGCATTACATCAGTAAAGACAAGCCAATATCTACCTATCAGGGCCTTCCCTGATAAACTTACACAGAGTCCCCAGGACATTCTGTCCTTGCATAGGAGTGTGCCAGACCTCTCCTGGGGAAGAGTTCAGCATGGAGTCCTCACTCCAAGGCATCGCTCCAAACTCATCTGCCTCTAACACCGACGGAGCAGCAAGCCCAGCATTCATCCAGCAGGAAATGCAGGGCACGGTGCTGATTTCATTCACATGGAGAGCAGCGAGGCACTTGATGAAGCCAACAGAGCTGCTCCCACTGCATGGCATGAGATCAAACTTGCCCCATTATAAAGTCTTCAGAGACAGGGTCTCTGTCAGCTAATAAAAATCCCTCATTCTTTATACAAAATGATTTTTTTAACCCGTGTCCTTTGGCCCATTTAACAATTTATTGACTGTGGGAAATAAAGTGAGGCCACATCAATCTCTTCCTGGTTATTTGGTTCAGGCTTTCAAATTAATGCAGAAGGTGGAAAGCTCAATAAAGAACAATTTAAGAAAAGAAAGGGGAAATGCTCTAGTCCCACTCTGAGATATCTTCCTCTCAGTTTGCAGTCAGGTCTCACCATCTACGGCTGCACAATCTCCTGGAGGAAAGATGGAAGGACATAAACCAGTAAACTCCCCCAGATCCAGAAAAAATAACTTGAGATTTGTATCATTCTGCACTGAAACAGATCAGCAGCAATCAGGTAGCCAGATTTAGTGCTTCTAGCATGTGACAACAATTCCAGCCAGATCCACAAAAATTATTTTAGGATCAAACTTAAAAGCTGAGTGGAACCAAGCAAGCAAGCATTCATTTTTATCTGTGTAAAACTGTATTTAATTTGGCTTATGATCTACAAAACAGGGTATTTTCATTTTTTTTTTTTTTTTATGCTGACAGCTTGCATTACATACAGACTTTGTAGCAGAGGGTTTCATCCACATTTATTTTCCAAAACATAAATCTAAATTGGAAACTGAGATAAATAGAAATTTTTTTGTGCTGACTGAACAAGTTGTCAGTCAGGGATATATGCCCCAAAAACATGACCTACCATCTTGAGAGCTCTCTCGTTCCTTCCAAGTAAGTTGCATTGTTCAAAGGGAAAAGACACTGTTATAAATACAACAGAGCTGCTCTGTAAAATGAATCAAACTTCCATCTTTACTTTGCAGTTCACCATTACTTTTTCACTCAGGCAAGAATTTTTCTGGAAATTTCCCAGCAGGAGGGTTTGGTGCTGTCCAAAATTAGGGTCCAAAACTAATACTTGGTTCCTTGGTCATTTGTCTCCAGAGAATGCAATAAAGATCTTGACACAAAACTTCATACGACTCAGAGCAAGAGCACTACGGCCTTTGGCAGCAAGAACAAAAAAAAGCAGTAATAGAGCTCAGATGAAGTAAATAGGTAAAAATTGCCAGCAATGGTGCACGCTTTGTAATCATAGAGCGCGGGTATGCAGCACAGTCTGAAAAGGCACGGGGTCACTGTTCTTTCCTACACGACCAATTTAACCATCTGGAGGACAAAGCTAACACCACACTCAGTGTAAATGATGCTAAACCAAGAGGAGGAGAAGCAAGGAAGAATGCCTCAAAAATATTCAGCTGTTTGGCAAGCTCAACGAAATGGGCTGATGTAAGTGAGACATTCCACTGAAGATAGATGTAAGGCAATGCAGTTGGGGAGAAATAATAATCAGTGCAGGAATGAAGTGAGAGACTGCTGTTTAGAAAGCAGTAATGCAGAAAGACTTGAGCATTAGGGTGGATAATGAATTAGATGAAAGTTCATGCTGCAATACCACTGCAGAAAAAGGCAATTGCTATCCTGGGGCACATGCACAGAGATACTGGAAGCAATAACTCAGTTTTAGTCTTTGGCCAGACTGTCACTGCAGTGCCACATGCTCTTTGAGGCCCATTACTCAAAAAAAAAAAAAAAGTAATTTTAAACCAAAAATCTAAGACCTGAGGCAGGAGAGAGGGATGACAGGGGATGACAGAGGACAAAGGGAAAGAATCAAAGCATCTTTAACACCAACCTTGCACCCTACTCTGTGCCAGCCTGGGCAGCCCCACCACAGGCTGCTCAGCCCTGCCTGCCCTTGCCTTGGTGCGCTCATCCTTGTACCCTCTCAAGTCTCAAACGCTGCACTCCGTTCTCTACCTCCTTGTTTCATACATCAATTTTCATAACAAGCCTCATAAAGAGTTAGATTTTTTAGAGCACTCAGAAGTGTTGATCTTCAGACAAGAAGTGCTCTTACAGCACAAGAGTGAAAGAGAGGAGATGAAGAGCTCCATACGGAACAAAGGGATGCTTTCACCTCATGGAGGGCATGGTGGAAGCTCGAACACACACCATCGTTTAAGCAAGGGGCAGGTTTGAGAGGAAACGCTCAGTGCACACAAGTGCTGGGAACAACACATGTCTCATTTGAGTGCCACTGCAGATCAGCTCCGGCTGAAAACAGAGACCATAGCATAACTGATCATCAGCAGAGAGACATACAGCCTTCCTGACCAATTTGAACAGGTCCCACATTGCCAGGTCATCAAGAAAGGAGTCAGCTCTGGCACCAGTAGAAGAAAGCTGGGGAGCTGCACGCTCCATGCCCAAGCTTTTGCTTCTCCAGAGTGACTTTTCTCGGGAAGGCTCAGGCAAAGATGCTCACTCCTTTCCTACTCCCTTCTCAGCCACCCCACAACATTCCCCAGTGTTACTAATCCTACAGTTATTACAAGCACTTAAATGACTATAATATCACAACAAAAGCACTGTGCCATGGAAGACGGATCTAATGTACAGCCCGCAGCCTGACAAATGTAATTGTTTTCTGAAGCATTATAAGAATCCTCATCATGACTTCAGCCCACCTGCAAAAAGCAAGGTTGTCAACTGCTGCAGGTTTCTCACTGCCCAAGCAGATTGGCTTGGATATTTAACTACAATACAGCTTTGTACGTGGTCCCCGCTTGACTCGGAAAGCCCCAGAATAGTCCTCAATACCCACAGAAAGTTTAATTACTCAAGAAAATGGCTCCCCCCACATGAACTCACTTCAAAGTTTGTGCATGCGTTCCGCAGTTTCTATTCCCATATTTTATGCTGCTTCTTTTATGCTTTCAGTGTGAACTGTAACAATATTCTGCCTCCCATACAGCTGGTATCAGTGTTAAAAAACAGATTCATCCTTTTATGCAATGCTTTAAAGATTTCTTCATGGTAATATCCTGTGTTCTACTTTGTCCACAAAAAGGAGATATTAATACCATAACAGATATTCTCTTACTATAAACAATTTAAAAATACATTATAATAAGGAAACAACTTTTAAAATAAAAAATGCATTAAACATTGACAGCATGTCAGTGCTTGTTCTGTGACAGCATTAGTCCTATCCATGACAGGGATCTGCAAAGCTTCATCTTACAGCTATAAAGAACTTCTATCAATACTGCAGAGGCTACCAAAAATGAGTTTTCCTCAAAAAAGTTGTTCATCATTAAATATGCTTTTATTGTTATTCTCTTTTACATTCTCCATACACACCGCAGTCTTTGCTAGAGAAATCAAAAGTAAGACTATTCATAAGAAAACCTCATGTTGTCTTTCTTTTTTAACCCCCAACTCATATTTTGTAAACAAGAAGCTCAAAGCAATCAGTTCCAGTCAGGCTTTTCAGCTTTGGATTTAAATCCTTTCATGATTTCTTCAAAAAACATGCATCAAAATTTCAGAAAGGGGGGGAAGAAGACTCTTGACATTGTAATTTCTCTGATGAACAAACTGATGTATGACAAAGACACATCTATATACTCAAGCTACTTGCCAACTGTCAACCCAATCTGATTTGAACACAGGACTTTAAATAGCTATAAAAAAAAGTAAACAATTACTAGCAAAATACCATACATTGTATATGATTAGATTTAATGCTGCAGAAAAACAAAGACTGATGTAGAGCACATTTGGCAACTGATTCCATCCATGTTAACACAACATATTCAAAGACCATCTTTACCCACAAAGAGCACATCCCTCTCGTTACTGCATTGCACTGCAAAAGAAAATGAAAGATACAAATGTGATATAAGAAGTTAGTTTAAGCAGATCTGCTGGAATACCAAGAAACTGCAAGAAGCTTAGCAGAGCTGGCTTTAGCCATTATCCTATTAAGATGGATACTAGAACTTGCCAGGATTTTGGAAGTCCAAAACACAACCACCCAACACCCACAAAAATCCCAGCAAACAATCCTCATTTTCACCCTAAAGCCCCCACGGAATGCACAGAAGATGAGGCTTCAAAACTGAAAAGGCAAGAGACCAGAGTCAGCTTCAGGGGGAATCAGAACATGTGGGACAAGACTGAGCCACAGGGAATGTGAAGGAGGTTGATACACAAAGGAAAAAGGTCCCAGACTCAAAGAGACAGGCTTGAAAACCAGTCTTCCCAGCAGCTTTCTAAACAGACACAAAAGCAGCAAAGGTGTTTCAAACTGCTCAGGGACAAAACCCTGGGGAGGTATGTAGCTTGGGTGGATGGAGAAGGAGGACTATTTCTTAGAGATGCCATGCAGAAAGAACCCAAAATGCTCGAGAGAGAGCAAGACTGTGCTGAGAAAGGTCTAGCTTGAAGAACACATTCAGGCAGCAGGTCTGACAGGTCAGCAGGGCAAAAGCACTGCTCACAGCAGCTGAAAAAAATGAAATGTTTTGGGACAGGAACACACCAGCCTCTTCTGAACCCAGGTAGCTGGAGCAAAAGGGTGGGCAACATGAAGCCAAGACCGCAGAGAAGCACAGCACAGCAAACTGGAGATAGGGCAAAGAGGAGAGAGCCCAATCTCAGGACAAATTAAGTCACAGAAAGCTGAGAAAAGGCCAATGGGAAACAGGGGAGGTGATCCAGCCTGTATCCCTCAGAAACACTAGCAGCTTGCCTCTAGACAAATAAAAGGAGAATTGTGGAACTTTACCCTATCCTGAGCCCAACATTGCTGCCCGTCATATAGCCCACTATTCCACTTACTGCCAGGGACTGCCAAAGTTATTGATGAGTAATCTCTGTGAATTTCTGATGGCACTGGTTACTTTCTTATCAGCAACCCACTCATGCAAGTGTAAATATTATAATAACAAAAAAAGACAGAGAGCAAGAGGCTGCTTTTGCAATTTTTAGCCACTCCACTGCAGCAGAGCTGCATTAACTGCAAAAGACTCAAGCCCTGATTAATCTGGAAACACTTCATTTGAAAATTTTATTCTAAGTGTAATTTATTAGAGCCCATTAAGCAACACATAATCAATAACTAGTCACTATTTTCTGTATGGGTAAAGAAACGAAAAAGGAAAAAGGTATGTCTCAGGTCACAGTAAGGAATACATCAAGTTGGGAGGAAAGAAATCCTTGAAAGAGCTGCCAGTTCTTAATTGCCCCTGAGATCTAACACAGTGGAGATATTCAGTACATTCCACGTTCATGCACTTTAGAATCAGGTAAGTGAGAAGGTGTTACACATACACTATGTTGTTCACAGGCAAGGACCTTGGGTTGGTGTAAATATATTTGTGCCATATAAAAATTCAAGTGACAGTCAAATGGAGGCTTTTAGAGATTGCTCCTACTCCGCAGTTGCAACAGTGCGGATTACAATTACGGGGAGGGGGGAAATGGGGCAGAATAAAACTTATCTTCAACTCTTTTCAATTACATTTGAATAAATTTTAAATTAAAGAACTTTTTTTAAAAAAAATAAAATATAAAAACACATCGTGGTACCTGAATATGCTAGTAAAAGCTTAGCACTATCAGAAATTAGTCTTCTTTGAAATATATCTACTTTAATTTGCTTTTTAAAAAAATGACTATGCCCTAGTAAAAATCTGCAATTTCCAGCCAGCTGCATTAATATTTCAACTTAGTAAATTATTCTTTTAAAAAAGTTTCTAATAAAGTAGCACTTGCTGCATGTCTTTTAATAAGATTACATTTCTATTTATGATGTTATAATACATTGTATTAAAAACAAAAGAAAGATTACCACAGGAGGAATAAAGATGTCTTCCTTCATTTTAAATTTAATTTAAAGTGGAAGAAAAGGATTTTTCTTTTAAATTAATATTTCCCTTGCAGTGTTACAAATCACAGCTTCCACTACTGAATGAGAAGCAGGAAAGGGAACTTCACCATTTTTAGGCAAACTCAAAGAAAACGCAAAACTAAATATCATTAAGCCTCATAGATACCAGAAAACCAAAACTTGCAACTTTACATAGTTTAAGGGTAAAGGTCCTAAGCCAAGATGCACATTCCTCCTGCTGGAGGATAACAGGTTGTACCTATTGCTCTATATTATTATGGCCATACTTATGCCAGGTGAAGTGCAGAGCAAGGGTACAGAAGTCATCCTCAAAAGACTCAAGACAGTCAAAGGAGAAGGAAAATGCCTTGCAGTGCCTGTCCATCCCACTCTGTCACCACCTGGAAGGCAGCATGTCTTGCCTGCAGTGCCAAGATATAAACTTCCCATAATTGTCTGTTAGATATTTACATTTTCTGACTCTGGTCGATGAAAGTGGCAGGAATACAATGAAACTTGCCAACAGAAGGCAGCAGAGTTTGTTTTTTTCCCAATTGCTCAGTCTGCAAAGCAGAACCCAAAAAGCTATCCCATGCAGCACCCCAAGATCTGGTCCACATTTATGCTGAAATGATTAATCATGACCATCTTCCACACAGCTTGCACTTTTTAAGTTAAACAGTCTCATTCCCTTGCTCCCACCAAGCCACGGAGGTTTTCTATCACAGCTTGATAAAACTGCTCTTATATAGCCCTATGCAATGTTAGATACCATCCTGTGCCCTTACATAGTTCGATACCATAGCATTTTGCAAAGGTGGTCAGCATTGGGAAAACAGAGGTGCAGAGAAGAGCAATCATTACTCAGTACCATCTGATGGTTATCAGCCAAGTCAGGATTAAAATGCAGGATCAGACCTCAACACCAGTGGAATATTCCACCAAGGAAATGCAGTTGCAGCGATTTGCCCTTCAAAAGTTAAACACAGGGTGATGACAGAAGTTCCAGACCGCAGTAGTTCAAAGTGCCTCCAGGTATTCAGCCACAGGAAAAATGGCAGAAGATGCACATGAAACAAAGGGGCTTTAGGCAGCAGAGAGAGAACCTTGTGCTGCAATATGCTTGTGTAACACTTGCCTACAAAGCAGGAGAAGCTTTGCCATATTGTCAAAAATTATGTGGGGTTTTTCTTCCATGGGTTCCCCTTAAGTTTGCAGATGTCTTCTGGCTCAGGATCAAAAGTAAAAGCTCTGTTGGCCATCCATATTAAAATAATCACCTATCGCCTGAAATGGGACTAAGGGGCAGAATTACTGTCCCCAAGTAGACACCAAACAAGCCCTCCAAATCCCTTCTGAACAACAGAGAACACTCAGAATAAAATGAGCAGTAGTGCTTGGGAATTATTTAGTTACAGCAATGTATTCTTGATAAAAATCAATGCCCCGATACACACCATACTATAGAAATCACCTTTAAGAGCCATAGTCTTGGACAGCAGGCTACAACCACGCTTAAGAAGAGGACAGGGAGGATGGTGGGGAAGTGTGAGGCAAAAAAGGGATGTTTTTCAGATAGGTCTTTACTGGTCCTTGACGGTCAACAAATTTATAACAGATGTGCCTCATTCTGAGTGTGGAGAAATGAGAGCTGGTAACTGTTATTGTCAGGACAAATCAATTGGAGCCATATGTCTGCAGCAGCTGACAGCATCATGAAAATCTCAAGCAACACACAGACATTAGGATGTTGCTGAAAAGAAGAGCTTTCCCACCGTGTAGAGGGCCTTTGGGAGATGCCTTTCTCTTTGAGATAGGTTTGTGGAAATTAGCTTATGTATTTTGATTCCTTCAAATGCTTGATAGTATGTGAGACTTTGCCCTCTCTTAGCGATTCCCCAGACAGTAGGTTATAATTAAAAGGAGGGAAAATGCTACAAATTAATCATAGGACACATCTCATTAGGATTCTTATTTTATCTAGAATAAATAGGAAGATGTCATGACAGAGAACGGGGAAGTTTCCTAACCTTCTCTGCTACCCCACACTCCACAGCCAATGTCAGCCATTATTCCAGTGATAGAACCCAAGAGGAATGCACAACTCACAGCAAAATCATAAGTGATAACAAAAAGGAATAAAACGCTATGATCCCATTCTAATAAACTGAAGTTATGTTTTTAGAGCATTCCTCCTGCAGTGCATTTGGTAGATTTTTTTTTCAGAATACTAGTTAGTGGTTATCAAATAGCTGCAGCACTATAACTTAGGAATAGACACAGTGGAACAGATCCATGGCCTGTTTTTTGGCCAGTGGGCTAGACCAGAGCAGTGAAATGCGCATTACAAGAAAAGGAAATAACTAACATCGTCAAGTCAGCAGGGTCTCATGTAGGTTAAAATGTAATGCAAGATCAGTGCCATAATTATCCACACCAAGCATTTTTTTAGTTTATTGACTATGCTGCAGTTCTTGAATTTATGTCTCAGGGCTTAAATTGCAAAATGTTATTGCAGTGTGGCAGATATTATAATTCAGGTATTAGTAGCTTTGCAGGAATGCTTGGTATTTCTCTGAACTGACAAGTTTCTCCAAACCCACTGCCTTTCTTTTACCAATATTAATGAGCAAATCTGCCAGAACACAAGCATGTGTATTTCTCTGTAAAACATACACCAAGGTTTTTCAAGGAAGAACTAATCTTCAAAAGAATTGTAGCTACCTCACAGACATCCAGCACTCCTGATTCATACCATGATGGGTAGCACCTTGCAAGTTACAAGATCTACATATATTCCTGTCTTCTCTCAACACAACTTTTCAAGATTTTTCCCATTTAGGTCACCATTTCCAGGTCAGCTGGGATCTACCCAACTGACAGCCTTTACCAGAAGATGGCTGCATTACAACATTTGGTAATGAACAGTGTTGTTAGCATTAGAACAAGGAATAACTGTTATTAACTGAATAAGGGTAGATTTAGATAAGGTATTAGGAAGAAATTCTTTCTTCTGAGGGTGGTGAGACACTGGAAAAAGTTTCCCAGAGAAGTTGTAGAGGCCCCTTTGCTGGAGGTGTCCAAGGCCAGGCTGGATGGGGCTTTAAACAACCTTGTCTAGTGGGAAGTGTCCCTGCCTGTTGCAGGGGGGTTGGAACTAGATGATCTTTAAGGTCCCTTTAAACCCAAACCGCTCTATGATTCTACAATTTGTTGGGTGTTTCATCAGGGAAACCAAGAGTACCTTCCAATCCCTTGAGCCAACAGGACCTTTACCGTTGACTTTGCTGAGCACAGGCTCAGGCAGCACAAGTTTCCCCCCTGTGCTATTCCAGAGTTACCAAGTAACAGATTTCAGAGGAAGAGCAAAAAAGAAAGTGCATTGCAAACTATCCTGTCCTGCAAGGATAGGGCCTGGACATAATTAAACACACACTAGAGATCCTTCCTAAATTTTCAAAAGGAGTGTGAGAGAACAGGCTGACCAGCCTCTTGATCTGAGATTAGCCTGAAATTAAACGTGAGCCAGAGACAGTGAGATGTAAAGTTTAGAGGACTTGTACTAATAATACATAAAGTACTGCCAGTCTCTCACGAGTGACAGTGCAGGTAAGGGGGAGTGAGTAGATAGTTCACTCCAACACAAACCCTGAAAACGTAACCATCCGAGAGCCCACAGGTGAAAGAAAGCACCAAAGTGAAAACGCTATAACATGCAGTGGACCATCTTGAAAGCGACTATAAAGATTTCTAAAACAAAAATCATCATTTTGTTCTTGACTGTTCTCTGCAAGTAAAAAGGCCGTGTTCACATGTGCCCTTGGAAGGATTGCTCTGTAGTCAGAGGCTTGGTCCGAATACTCAATGTACTCTCAGCCTTTCAGATCTCTATCAGGGCAACTGCAACAAAATATACTGCAGTTTTTTGCCCCATCAGTAGGAAGTGATGGGGTCAGAATATTGACTGCCACATGCTGCCCAGCAGTGCTGAAACTTGAGGCATCTACAACGCCTCAATGTCAGTCTGATAAATATGGGAGTAACGGGGCAGAATTCTCTGATCTGGGCTTTGCAGGAGGTCAGACCATAACTTAAATAATCACTCTAGCCTTAACTTTTAGATATTTTGTACTCTGGCAGGCACATGGGGATATATCACGTCTCAATCTCGCCAAGAAAAGAAAGAGGGAGGAATAATCAGAACCGACTCAAGACATTTTGTGAAGAATGAATCCACACGCATAAACATTTGGCACAGGGAAAAGACCACGTTTGTATTAAGAAACTCAACCATACATCTGCTACAATCAAGTTTTCCTTTCTTTGGAGGTGGAAGTTTCCATCACTTCATCTGGGGCTTGGGTTATTGACAAAGTTATTTTTCCTCTGTGTTCTCTTGTTGACATGCAGTTTCAATGCTTTACTGCTGGATTAATCCTATTTTGTCTTTCAGATAATAAGGATATTGTTGTTACTAAGTACTATGCTAATTGTTTTTGTCTAGTATTAAAAATATGCTGCACTGCCTTATTCTAATTAACTTGAGATTATTATTGAAATAATGGTTTTATTATTTTACCACCGGCATTTTACTGCCTTGGAGTCTTAGTTGTACTCAAGCTATTATGACTTTATAGTAATTGACTAACTACAATTATTCCATTACCCAGCTTCTAACATTTAATCGGGCGAGTGCAGAAAATACTTTCCCATTACAAGATCTTTGCTTTCTGATTTATTAGAATTAACCTTCAATATACAGAATCTAGATTCAGTTCATTTTTCCGCTCTTCTCAAGAAAAGTCCCATGAGGATCACCGTAAGCTTCGTTTGGTTTAATTAGGAGGGGGAAAATTTAAAATATATTAAGAGATTTATATTGATGCCCTCCAGCACACATTCTTCATTTCACACTTTATGTAAGATTTCAATAGCCAATACATTCGCCCCCTCCACACACACTGAATGAGAACACACTGCAGGGCAGGACGGTTAAACGTCATTAGCATGAAGTATTTTTTTTTAATATTGATTTTTGTTGCTCTTTCTCCTTTGTCCATTTGGTGCGTTGCAGAGCTCAGATTTAAGTTTTAATTGAAATACTCAGAAGGCTTAATACCTTAACAGGCTGCATTTTTCTCAGAGTTCCACCTACAGAAATCCATCAGGTTGCATAGCGCTGTGTAGGTACCAGCGGCAAAGTTTGGCTCAGCAGCAAAAGTGTTTGCTGTTGTTTTCACTGATCATAAATATGGATTTTCTTAGAGGGTCCAAATAAGACCATTCAACTTGGTGTGCTCTTACTTTAAGTGGAAAACCTGCCTTTTAAATAAAGGAGTAAGTGATTGGCATGCTATGAAACAGCTCCATCACTGAGTGGCAGCAGGGCAGTCCAGGCACCGACCGTTGGCTGAAAGAGCAATGCAACAAGCAACGTGCACAGAAGGTGCCCAAAGAACAGCACAAATTGGCAAAGGTGGTCAGAATATCAAAACACACTGGCCAGTCTGAGGACATTTCTCATCCTCTAATGCTAGTTTAAAATCTGGGCACAATGTGTGCCTTTGCGTACAAGTCTGGTGCAATGCAGGGCAGGGGGGGATTTAAAAAAAAATAATGAGTAAGCAAACAAATAAACCAACAAGAAAGACTGAAGACTAAAGAGTACTACACTTTGAACTCCTACACCCTTATTTCCTGCTTTTATTGGTATTAAGTGAGGTCATTAACATTTTATCAATATATTATGTGTATATAATGTTACGGAGATTAATGGACACAGGCTACGCCGTTCTAAAGGCAATGGGAGTTCTGTAATAAGTTATATGCTTGCTAAGTGGTAGGAATGCATGGATTTTTAAACACCTCAAAGTTTAATATGTTAGAATTAAAAGTGTGACTACACTGCAGAAGTAACATTAAAAGAACAGATAGCTTAACCCAGATTTGTATGCTGCTCCTGACAACTGAAGTTTTGAAACCCAAGTAGTTCAGACTTCAGCATATGCTCTAAGTCAATATGTATTGAACTCCAAGCCTCTGCTGCAGCTGATTAAGGACAAAGAAAGGACATGATACAATGCTACAGGAATCAAGACCGTTCTTTTTTTGTGTTCCCGAAGAAAGAACATTGCTCATTTTTATTAAGTCTTAAACTTTCTGTTATCTGGCTACCTAATACCAGGTATGTTTACTGCTCTTGTTCCTGGCTTTAAGCTTGAAGTGCAGAGCCTCAATTGGCATTCTGCTCATCTACTCTCGTTACAGGCTGCTCTCATTTAGTACATATTCAATTATACAAGTTTTATTAGATGCTCAGGCAAAAAACCATTGCCTTCCTTTTCCTCCTTCCTCCCCACTCTCTATCCTGCTGGCATAGGTACACTCCTATGAAATATTTTTAAATTTATTATTAGGATAATTTACAATACCTGAGGGACACCCTGCAGCTTAATATGTTGTCCTCGAAACAGTTAACTATTAAATGCCCCACAGTAGCACTTAGGATTTACTTTACAAAAATGAGACATAAGCTCCTATCTCCTGGTTGGCTTCCAACCACTGCTACAAAGGACTGGAACACCTCTAGTCACGGTGATACAGCATAAAAGGAATCTCATGTCACACTATAACAGGCATCAGCATGATGTATTAGCTTTTCTCCTTTGACCACAGAACACATTCATGGAGACATTTTAATTCAAAACCCTAAGGGAGGAGACTCACCATGCTACCAGAAATACTTACTTTACATATGCTTTTATGGCTGCCTTAACAGCAGAAACATCCTCCTCATTCCCACAATACTTGGTGACAGAAAAGCTGAACAGACTCTGAAACTCTCATGGAGAGCTATTAATCAAAAGGTTCCCAAATAACAGACCGCAAATATACAGCTCATTTTATCCAGAACTACCTGCAACCCCCACCTGTGATCCTCCTCGTAACCCAGACAGGCCTACTGGTTCCCACTGAAGAAACATACTGATCCCATTTTCTTACAATACCTCACAGTTCTGCAACTCTGCACAACCATATCCAAAACTCTCTCATCACTGTCCAACTTGTCTCTGACCCTGCCTACTGTCAAATTCATACTTCTCATCCAGTGCTGTGTCCCATTATATTAGCAGGGAAGAAGAGGAAAGAACTAGCTTTCAAAGTTAATATTTTTGCTTGGAAGATAAATTAGGATACTTTCCCCCCCCATCTTCAACATCCCGGCCCCATTCTGATTCACAAGCTGCATTCCCTAAAATGAATCGTGTTGAATAACAAAGGTTCCCAGGCTGACTCAGATAACTTGGAAGAGATAGTCTTCCCCCTCAATGTTTTTAAAGGCTAAGTTTTAAAATAGCAGTTCTGTTTTTTAACTTATGATTATCTTAAAGGTTCAAGAGCAGTTTAATCAGCGAATTGCCTGATTTACCAAGTAAATCACCTAAATCCCATCATGAGCACTTTCACTGTCCTGGGAAATTTTTCTCTGGAAAGCATTATGAAAAAAAATCAGATTGAGTTTTCAAAAGCTTCTGAGAAGCATTTCCTATATTTTAAGAAATTACCTCAAAACACACTATCCAACAGAACACTGATTTGAGAAGACCTACACGGAGCTCTGAAGCAGCTAGTGCTTAATCAGCCCTCAGTAATTTTACCATCACAGTAACTCCCTGATAATGGGTAGGTACTTTTTCTCCCTTCCCTCGGCTTCTCAATGACTGAAGCTCCACTCCCTCCCACCACCGAGAAAGGCATCTTATATCCAAGCGGTGGAGAGAAGGTCACTAGCATCTGAAACCACACCACAAATAGCTAGATTATTTTTCCTGCCTTGTCCATCATAATCCCTGGATTTCTCGTTATGAAAGAACAAGGAATAAGCAGAAGCAATCAGTCAATGACAGTGCAAATTTATTTCCCCCGTGATCTTAATGACATAGTATCTAAATCCGTTCATCACAGCATAGGTGCATTAAAAATATGCACAGATGTGTCTTTCACACCACCACTAGCAAGATACTCCCCCTGTATTTGCTACATTATGAGATGATACCAATTTGCATTTATATTTTGATTACATCTGACTGAATTCCATAACGTTCAGTAATTTGCAATGGATGAAACCTGACACCATCAAAATAAGTGGGAGCTTTGCCATTGACTTCAACAAGGATGTGATTTTGTCTTGTGTTCTGGTAAGCAGAGCTTTAAAGAAAGAGAGGACCAGAGCTGTTCTGAAACTGCACAATTTTGAATCAGGATAACTTCACTGAATCTACAGATTAATACCAGTAAGAGTAGAATTCCCCAAAGCTTTGTTATACCTCAGTTAAAGTTTATTGCATTACAGTTGACTGATATTTCACTGCTATGTCTTCTTATTATGTAAAATGTCATAGATTGCAAGTGCAGCTGGGGGCTCCTTTCATACCCCTGGCCCCCTCTGCCTTTGTATTTGCCAACCTTTGCAGTCTTCTTTTCAAAAATCTTGGGAGGATTTTGCATGCAGTGTCAATTGAAGAAACAGGGGAGGACAACAGAGTTTTTCATTACCTAAATCTTGAGTCCCTGAGGCCACCAGTATATCACAGCCAGGGGCAACACCGCAATCCTGGTACCTGCCTGAAAAGTTCCAGGTTAACTGTAACTCATTTTTAGAATGTGTTCAAAGTATATTACCCTGATGTAGTATCAGCCACTTGCCACCATGTAGGTCCAACATGATTTTGAGTAGCTGAACAGATCCTGTGGGAACCTGAGCCCAAGGTCAGACAGACTAAAAGCACTCTTGGAACATTTCTGTTTAACTAAAACCAAAAAAATATTAAGATGGATATGCAGCATCTCATGTACCTTACACTTCAGTACAAGAAAAGGTTGACTTTCAGGAGCATGTTCTTCAGGAATATGATGGGAGCTCACCTGATATCAGATTACCTGTCCAAGAAGAGATGGGATCACACAGTACCTGTTACCAGCTTCCAAGAGTAAGCAACCTTTTTGAATTCCCCTCTGCCATCCCCCACATAAATATATTTATGTATTTTTATACATACATATTTAGACACACAGACTTCCTTTACTATACTTTTCAGTAGTGCCTTCAGCAAAGGATGAAGACTTCAATGGTTTTAAATTTTGCTTTTTTAGCCTCAAAAGAGTTTTTCTCTACTCAGACACTCCAGAAGAACATCACCCTAATTGCCCCAGGCAGTTAGATCCATTCAAGCTTAATGCCTTGCAATGGATGGTCTTATGACTGAATCCACTTGTCAGAGGGAGAGCTGAAATGGTCTGCTCCTCTCCGACAGCCCAACACATCACCTCTGAAATCCAATGTATACGCCAGTTTCTGAGACCTGAATCAATAATTGCCATCAAGGATGTTTCACTAAGCAGCTCACCTTCCTGCCCAAGTCTCTCTGTCCCCATGAGACTACTGCAAGCTAATTCAGAAGTCAGCCAGGTTCAGCCATAGATCTAATTCCTCCACTGCTGAGTGGCCCATACTGTACCCACCACCCCACTGCCCTCCCTCCCAAGTCTCCCCGACCCCTTCCACTGCTCCTCAAACTCTAAGTACTTCTACATCATCTCCCACCCCCTCCTTCACTCACACCAGAAAACTGAATGCACTGTCATAAGGAGCAGAGGGACTTCTACTATTAGCCTTCTCCCAGATCTAAATCTAATTTTCAATTGCTTGGCCAGGTTTCACTCCTGAGCTATGAGGCAAAAACACCGTGAAGCTTCAAATCTCCTGGAATATTTAACAAGGTGGGAGTTAGTTATTTGGGAAGAGTTTAAAAGGCAATTAGAGAGGCAGAAACTGGACATCTGCTGGAACAGCAGTAAAGGTGAAACAATGTTCTAACATAGTCTGGCAACATCAGAGGGAAAATTATTTTCAGTAATAAAAATAAAAGTCAGATTCTTTATCCAGGCGTCTTTCAGCAAGGTACTTGCTGAAGTCACAGAAAGCAGGCAGAGCTCTCCTGTAAATCACAGTGTCAATCCCATTCTTCCAAGAGTTTACACGGAGGAAGCCTAGGCAGAAGAGGTACCCTATACCAGAGCAAAAGGACAGCAACTTCTCAGGAGGCTACACTGCATTCCTTTATGTTGGAACAGCTCCTGAAATAGCTACTAGGACTGCTGGTACCTCCATGGGGGTTCTTATTCCAGAATACAACCATTTAAATGGGACACCGGTACAATAGCAGCAACATAAATAAAGCAGTACGATTGTGTTGTTTCATTTCCTCGAGAGGCCTTTAAAATGATAAAACCTTCTTGTCCTCCAGAAGACAAGCAGCTGGTGTCATCTTTTAATACATTACATACACAGAATATTTCTGTTTGGACACTTAGACATGTAGAGAATCCTTCCTGCAAAAAGCTTCACTAGCTCAAACTCAATATACAGAACAGCTGCATTCTATTAAGTATGGAATATAAATATGTTTCTCTCGTTCGGAAAAATACCATGTCAAACACATGAAAACCAAGGTATCTAATAGGGCTGGGACATCTGGGAAAAGCCTATCTGGAGAATAAGCTTGTTTATGAGAATAAAAACCTCGCAGAGTATCTCAACTAAGTTGGCAAGAAAATTAGGACAGCGGAAAAAAAAACACTGCATCTTTTTTTTCCTAAACAAATGGCTTCATCTTTCAAACAAGCACAGGAGATGCCAGGGGGGCTGGTGACAATCATCACTGATGCGAATGATGGGATATGTCAAGGAGAGAGAAATGTCATGTGGGAAATGTAATTAGCCACTATAGAAGGGGGGCCAACGCCTCCCCATCTACTCACATACCAAATAGCAAAGCCCAAAATGTATTATTACAGCTCCTATTCACTCATTTGCTCTTTGATATTCCTGTACCAGATATATTTATAAACGCAACAACCTTTCTTGGACCACCACAGCATTCCAGTTACTTCAAGTCCAGGTACAGTCACTGTTCATTTTCCCTAAAGACACTTAAGCTAATGGGAAGGAGAAACAAGCAGACCTATTGTTCCAAGTTTGTTTGGGTTACTCTACAATAAATAAGTTTATTTCCTCATCAGGGTCACTAAAAAGGCAAAATGTGTCCATGGCCATGAAATTTTAAGGGATTCTTTCTGGGCAATAGCTTTTTAGACTTAGCTGATGTAACCCACTCATTAACACTGTCAGATCATATAAGCATCTTTAACAGTAACAACAGAGTGGCAGCTGCATTTTCTGTATTAAAAACCCCTGGCCAGATTGTCTGATGTAGATTCAACAGGTTTTTAGACAGAAATGAACCTGGCGTCCTTTGTATCTGCTCAAAACTATCTGATGTTCATGGGGCATGGTTGAGTGTGACATTGTACAAATACTTGTATTTCCATTCCAGAATGAAATGTGTGGGGAGAGAAAAATACACATCTTGAGTTCACAGTGTTAAGCTGGAGATAGGGGGAGAAGTTTTCCCCAAGATGCTTAGGAGGTATCCAGGAATGCACATAAAGCAGATATGGGCTGCCGTGACCTTAGAAGAAGCTAAGGTGAGGACCCAGTGACAGTCCATCAAACTGTCCATCTGATAGTTGTTACAAGCTCTGTACTCCCTTACCCTAAACCAGTTTCCAGGAAGACCCATAGAAACTTAGCAGATTTAGGAAAACCATCATCCCCAGCATCACAAGAGGATTAGTTGCCATCATACTCTCTCTGCCTCCCCTTCCTGATATACTGAAAGAAATTCAGGTTTGAACGATCTCCTGAATTCCTTAAGCAGGTAAGCAAGCCCTCAAGTCACCATAATATTGGTGCAGTAAAATACATACTGACATACTCAGCGTGTCAGCTTTGTCCCCCATGTCAGCTTTTGTCACCTACGATGTCCCCAGTGCTGTTAAGATTTCAGTGCAGAAGATGCAATACATCTTCTCCACACCCTATTTCTTTTGGCAGGAGTAAGCCCCACCCAAAAAGATAAATCCTAAGGAATAATCCTTTGTATTATCTCAGTGACATAAAGAAAAGGGTCCTAGACACTGTACTATATACAGAAGAGAACATGCTCCACCCTCCGCAGGTTTACAGTCTAAATAGTTATAAAGCAAGAGACTTGTTCGGAGTTGTCAAAAACCCAGGAGCTGGCCCAGATTCTTCAATTTCCATTAAAGCAATCGAGCTGTATTTTCAGCCTTGGAAGTCCTCCTTCCTCAAGGGCACCCTGTGTTCCTTAAGCACAATAACACACCATTTCTTATACTAAGCCTAGGTCAGAGCCACCCATCAGTCAATTGCTGGTCATCCCTACAATAAGCAAAATCCCAGTGGCATTCAGAGGTGATGCTCCAACACAGAGCATCTCCATCCCCTCAATGCTGGGGGGGGTGGGGTGTCACAGTGCAGAACTGCTCCTGCCACGATGCATAATGAGAGCCATGAGGAAGGGGAAATCATGCATAGCCACTTTCAAATGCCATGCAAGTAAGGCTCCAGCAGCACAAAGAACAGATAATTCAGACAAAATTTGTTCTAAAAAGGTGCCTATAGTTTCCACCTCTTAAAAGAAACCTGTGTGGAAATGATCTAAAACATTCTTCGAATGCTTCAGTGCTCGTGTTAATGGGGTAAAGGTGCACTGCTCTACAACATCAATACACTGCTATTTAACCACTTTCTCCCTTTTTTAAATAAAGACCTTTGACTAGTCCTTCCATAATCTTTCTCCTCCTTCCCTTTCTATCAATGTTACTTGATTCCCTCAAGTTTACTTATTTGGGGTCAAATTAATTATTAAATAATGCAGGGGAAAAATGACTGCAATAATGTCCTTGTAAATACATTTGCCAAGAAACTGATTACATGCATCCATGAAACACGCATCCAGCCATAAAAAATAGTTCTCAAAAATGACCTAAGAAGCTTGAAAAGATATATCCACAACATGATTTCTTTTTCTTACACATAAAACCAAAATTGCTCTGTTTAAGTTCTGCACAATTATGTCACTATGCTGTCTTTTTGGACAACTTGTTATTCAGTGGACATAAACATGAGAAATTGCCTATCAAAATGCTGCATGTTCCGACAAGGCCACAAGCAAATATATATAGTCCCCAAAGATTCAGGGGCCTTCACATACAATCCTATTAATTGCTAGAAGGCAGCAACCATATGGCAAGACAGTAGCATGCTCTAGGAGTGCACAGTGGGAAATACAGAGCTTAGTGGGAACTTATAAAGGACAAGGGGAAAGACAGAAGCTCCTAAATCTATAGATAATTCATTAAAAATTCAGTTATAGACTAATGCATTTCTAATTACTGAGGTTCATTAAAGAACAGGGCTTTTTCTAGATAAACTAGAAAACTTTCATCCTTAGCATTACTAGAATAATTGAAATCTTGTTTCCATTAAAGTTTAGGTGGCTTTAAGTATCTTCCTTCAAAAGTATAACAGCATGTAATTTAATGCTTACACAGGCGACAGAATACAAATTACATGTTTGCTACTTGACAGACAATATACCTGCATGCTACGTACAGCACACCTGAAGTTGACAGCTTCCAAAGTTGTTGTATTTGAGCCATTTGCTCCAGGTGTAAGAGCCTTCAGGCTGCAGCGAGGTGTGCTTTTTTTGGCATAAGTGAAAGTTCTGGCATCCTCCAAGCCCATTCCATTCATTCCTCTCCCTGCTCAAAAAACTAACTGGGGCTGGTACAGCTGTCTGTGGACTCAAGAGGGGAACCACACTTCAGCCAAAAAAAGCCTTCAGCAAAATAACAATTTTCTTTAATGGTTACGTCTAGTTTAGCTCACTTCATTGACTCGGGTCACTCCGAGGGCCCATAAACATCACGTAGCACCAAGAGTGGTGCCAACACAACTGGAGAGGAGGCAGCAGTAGAAACGGACATGCACTGCTACCATATCCATGGAAACCATGTCCTGAGCAGGTCAGTAATTGATTCCTGCATTCCTCTCAGCATGCTTTCCTGGACTGGACAAAAAGAGTTCCTCCTACACCTTCGTAGCACCAATCAAAATCAAGTCAACTCAGTCACCCCCTCTTTTCCCTTGAAGCTCAGTGCCCCAAACAAGCCGCAATAACTGAACACGGATCTCGGGAACAGCACAAAGCAGAGGGATGATGCACGCAGTCAGCGCAGCCAACGTGACTGCTGTGTTTCTCACAACAAGGAGTTTTGATTTCTGTGAAAAGTGTTCTCACAGCAATGGCATTGCTGACTCACGTTCAGCTTGTGACATACCACAGCTCCAGATCTTTTTTTGCAAGCCTTCTGCACAAATCCAAGTGATTGTTCCTACATTTGTCTTCAATGAGACACATCCATGGTTTTTTTTAAGATTATTTATGTGATGTATTTATAGCCTGTCCCAGCTTCACGTCATCTGCAAGCTTAATAAGTACACTCCCTTCCGCATCATTTAAATCATTATGAAAACAGAAATACTGAACAGAATTGGCCCCAGGACAGACCTTCTCCAAGCCATGCTCAGTATATAACCCCATATATTTCTGAAATTAAAAAACTGGTAAGTAAACTCCCATCACCATTACATAGCCAGGTTTGCATCCAACACCATCAGCAGCTCCACATCAAGACTCTTTAGTCAAAATGCATAACAGCCACTTCTCCTTTATCCACAAAGGTTATTTTCCTACTGTAGATAAAATTAGGTCGGCTTGACATACATCTGTACTAGCAAGCCATGCTGACTGCAGTACAGATGTAAGTTGGTTATGAAGTTATGCTGAAAATTTAGATGGAAGACAAATTGGCAAAGTAAAGCAGCTTGCAGAAGTCTCCCGCATGCAGCCCAGGGCACACCAGCACCCCAGCTCATCCCACTACCTCCAGCTCACCTCACTGCTTCACCACACAGAGATGCTTCCTGAGCAACCCTTTTTTGTCCTTCATGCAGCCTGTGAAGAAAGGCAGTATCAGCAGGGTTACTACTACTGCTCTAGAGTATGTATCGTGAGGATCCCGTTCCAAGGAAAGAGATGTATTAATTATAGAAGTCTAAGCATGAGGCTCAACCATCCAATCCCCCCACGTGCAGCATCACCACTGACTCCAAGGGGCAGTGCAGGTAGAAAAACCTCGGTGTGAATCTCAGTCACATGTTTGCCATTTGTTTCTTTCTACATGTAGTTTGAAAACTTAAAAATAAAGCAACAAAAAATGCCCAACATAAACACAACATTTTAAGAGGCAAAGTAATGCAGTCAATCTACTATAAAAGCTTTGTACAATATATTCTTTCCCATTTTCATAGGGAAAATGGAGTACTGAGGCGAGGTCCTGGGAAGTTTTTCCATACTTCAGCAAAATAATGTAACACACCAATTCACATTCTGTGTTCCAGTCTAAACACACAAATATTCACTATGGGAAGCCTAAATATCTAAGCATATGCAGGATCAGGGCATCAGCGCTGAATTTCTCAAACTGAAATAGCTTGCTACATCCCAACAAACAGCATGTCTTACAGTCCTAGGAACTATTCACCTGGTTGATATTCACTCGTTCATTTCATATCCAATAATGAATATTTATAAACAATTTAAGAAATGAAAACTAAATGAGAAGCCTCGGAGACCGCAAAGGCTAGACAGAAACTCTATGTGACCTTTTAAGACTGGTAGTGAGCTCTGGCTTCCTGAGAGCGTTAGTGCATTTTAACTCCTTTCTTCTTGAAAGGAAAACAGTTTCTAATTGCATTGCTTTACCAGGACACCTTCTTTCATGTCATCTTTTGGCCCAAGCCATGCCTTTAGTACCCACTGAAAACAAGGAAAGAGCAAGATGAGCCAATTTATCCACTTCTCAGCAGAGGAACGAAGATTGCAAGAAATTAAGAGGACAAAAATTGGGTTGGGCCACGTCTCCGTCACTTAGTCATTCCTCCCACTTACAAATCTCTTTCTTTCTGTGCCCAGCAAGACTTTTGGATGGAGATGTGGCCCCAGATGCTGCTGTCAGAGCCCCTCCTTGGAGTAGAATGGCTTTGCTTTGCCCAAAATCCCATTCCCTTATTTGAACCCTGTTGCAGAAGGAAAACGCTTCTGGATCTGTTCAGTGCATTAACCTTATTTTAGGAGCCCTTTTCAAGATGTTACTTACATGGAAATCACTGTGTTCTCTTGTCATCAATGAGACTCTGCTGTTCTGATGTTTTCCCCCCTTTGTTCTCTTTTTGTTTCAATGAGTTAAGCTTATCTTTTGCTTTTGTTTTCCTACAGTAGTAAAACTCTATTATGATGCTTGGCAGACAATTTAAGCTACTGTGACAATCATCTTTGAAAAGGGAATCGGCTTTCATAAACCCTTTCTACATGACTAAATATTCATTTCTGAGCTAGAAGCAGGCAAAGATTCTGCCCTCCTATCTAGCTCATGATTTTAAAGCTATGTAAAAATATGAAGAGGAACAGCAGCTGCTTGCCGAGGAATGTTGGCTGTTGTCTTTTTTTTTTGGGGGGGTGGGGTGGGGGTGTTTATTTTTAAGACCGGCACAATATACCTAAACACCACTTTATCTCAAAGGTTTCTTTGTTATTCCTTCCCCCTCTTTTTTCTTTTTGGAAAAGGCGTAAAGCAACACATGAAGACACAAGTCTGCAGGTTCAGCTCTGCACTTATCTCCCAGTGGAGATTACAGCCCCTACCCTGACAAACACAACCTAAAACAGTCTCAAGAGGACTTTTTTTCTTGTTGTGTTTTTATACAGAAATAATACATTTACTTTTTTAATTTCCCCTTCAGGTTTTGAACCTTATTGGTTGGTATTTTTTAAGCTTTGCTCTAAAGCTCTAAGGACCAAGGGATCTATTTCAACTAAAAAACAAAGAACTTGCACACAAATACAAAAACCCAGACCTGCTTCTCCTCTAATCCCATGTCTCCAAGAACTATGGCTTTTGGGGAAGCAGTGCTGTAGGTTTCTCATTATATATCACAAGAATTGGCACAGCCAACGCATAGGAGTCAGACCAGGGAAGGTTGCTAAACCCTGGAACAGCTTCCTGCCTGTCCCCCTGTCCAGCTCCTCTACCATCCTTCTGCACCAGCACATAGAAGTGCTGTGTAGCACCATAAGCACCACACCAGGCACTTCCCCGGAGAATAGGCAACAATCTGGGCATGAAAAATAGCCCAAACTTCTCTCTGTGAGTTAGAAAGAAGCAACAGCAGCAACACATGGTAAATAAAACTGAACACAGAACCAGCAGAAAATTAATTGGCCATAGCGGGATGCAGGGAGAATAGAAGTGTGTTGAATCCCGACTGGTAGCTCGTATGAGAAAAGATGAAAAGCTTCACTTAGTGCTGGACACAACTGGCTGCTCACACCCCAGGCCTGTTCTCAGACTGACAGAGAAGCAGTTGTGGGAGAACCGACTGGATGGACAAAAGAAGGGAAGCAAAACCAAGAGTAATGGCTTTTACTGAGCCACAGACCTACGGCAGCAACTAAGGATGCACCACAGTGGTGAGAGGGGAGGGGAAGCTTCTTTAAATTTGAGAATCCCACACAGTCTAACTTAGGTCACAGACAAATTAGAAAGGGAAGGGGGGGACCCCAACACCCAACAGGCTAACGCTACATTAAGATGAACAAATGAACAAGATACAGCACTAAAAATTAACATTTCATTATACAACTGCCAAAAATTCCTTCTTGGGGTGGGGAGGTGGGGGGGGACGGGGGGGGGACGGGGGGGACGGGGGGACGACACGACCCAAAACTGTCTGCATTTAAATATTAAATTGGTAAGGAAAAAACACAGAAGGATCACCTGTTTTCTCACCTAGTAGTATTTTTCTAATAATTTGCCACTTTTGCCAGTTTTTTTTTTTTCTGCTAGTTATTTTGTAAGTGCATAAAACAAATTCTTAGAACTGAAAGCTCACAGGCGCTGCCCATGGGCAGAAATCCACCAGACTCAGTTTTGAATGGCTGCAGAGACTTAGGTACCCTCCCAAGGAGCTACTTTAAAAATCAAAGGTAGTAGGTGAGGAGGCCAGAGGAGGCAGGAGCAGAGGACCACATCATGCCATTATAATAAGTGCTTGGGTATAGGTCAACAAAGAAGGAGAGAAGGTAAGAACTTGAAGGACTTGCTGAAAACACTTGGCAATGTTGGCTAGAGGTTAAGATTCAACAGCTGATGAATTAGAAAGGGCAGAGTCATGGGTCACTAAAAAAAGCCACAAACAAAAAAAAACCCAAACCAAAACAAAAAAACTCCAAAACAGGTTCAAGAAACTTTGGGACAAACTGTCAGAGATGACTGCCTCCAAAAAAAACCCTGCTCCATAGTTATAGTGTAGGTTAAATTCCACTCTGACTAAATTTACAGAGCTGTTTCACAAAATTTCAGTAGACATCACTAGACACTGCACACTGATTGCTCAAAACCTCAATACCTTTAAGTTTCTACATATTTATTCAGCCATTCTTTCTCCCTAGAGTGAATATTATCCTGTCTTAAAGGTTTGATGTACAATCAAACAGCATGGTGTTTGGCCAGGCTTTGGTCTTTCTTTTAAAGACTGCTATTTCTCAAAAAGCCATTTCAAAACACAAATATACCAGGGTATCTAAATATAACTGACCCTACTTGGACATAAGTTCTCCTCACATCTGTCATCTCTCCCTCAGATCTTTTTAAATTACTCCTACTGGGTAATAAACTATGCTCTCCTGCTGTAAAAAGGCACTGCTGCTTTCTTCCCCCGGTTTGGCGAGAGGATCAGCCATAAGCTGCACTATCTGCTGAGAGTGTGCTGTGTAACCACTCCAGCAAACGCCTGGCTTAGGAAAACTCAAAATTATGTTTAAATTCCCTTCAAAAAGCCCCCTCAGTGTCATGGCTTCCTGGGCTAATTCTAATCAGCAGCAAAAAACCCCTGGCTCAGGGAGAAATTACCAACTGGAAGCAGCCCAGCACTCCAAGCTTGTCCTGCCTTCATCGGAAGAGCCAGGTTTGTGCACCAGGCACGATCCCAAGGAAAGATGAATAGATGAATCCTCACCTTCCAGATGACCTGAACTTCTCAGCAAATAGCTTTCCCATTAGTTTAAACAAACTAATCTCCAAAGCATCAAAACAATACACAAAAACATATGCTTTCTGCTGTTTGATGGATATCTCTCAAAGTAGTAAGGCATGAATTAAAAAAAAGCAATGAAGCAAACCTGGGGGCATCAGAACTCACTGCTGTTCTGTTTCTGATGCACCAAACGATCAAATGTTAATACAAAACTGGGGCAAAACAAGTGTGAAATATGCCACCTTTGCCGTGTATCACTAGACCTTTCACAGTCCAATTCCCACACTGACACACCTCAAGGGCTTTTACTAGAGATAAGAAAGTAAAGCTTTCTTATTTGCAGAGCAATTTTATCTATTGATTTGTGAGATTACGTCACATACTGCTGAATGTTAATCTAACCTAAAAACTGCTTCTGTAATACTCTCATCTGTTGCATAACAAAGTGCTTCAAAGTGCCAAAGGGCATTCAAAAGCAGTCTCAATGGACTGTTCTTACCACGTACTAGTACTCTGAAAACAAGTTTTCCTACAAGGATTGACCTAAAAATTCTTCAGAATTTTGTTAATCTAAGGGAAAAGAACAACAAGAAAAAAGAAGTCTTGTTCATTACTTTTTATGCAAAGGAGGCTCTACCACCTGAACTGAACTTGCTCCACCTTTAGAGATGGTCAGAAGTTCTTGACTAAACTCCCTTTCATAAACTCATTAATGCCAAACAACTCTACTGGGGATCCAGAAAGAGAGCTGAGAACAGAAATCCAATGCTTCCCACTTCCAAGCGGGGAGCCCAGATGATTATCCTCTGAGAACTACCATGGTTTATCAACACATAATTGAGTAATTATTGGATAGTCTTGGTTCTTAACCAAGTGGTAAAAGAGCTAAAGCGGTAAGATATGATGAAAATTCTGGTTAATTTTCTGTAGTATGGTCAGAGGAGAAAAAAAGGAGAAAATCCCTACTCCTTTACCATGGCAGCTGCTTCAGCTCTGCACAAGTGGGTTATTGGAATTCTAGTTTTGGCTGAAGGCAAGGTTTAACTTGGGATTGGGGAGCAGTTAGCTTTAAAAGAAAATGCTTAGTTAAGCTTCAAAACGTGCCGGCTCTGATGACTCTTCCATCTTAACCAAATCTCCTGAATTAAGAGATTTGTTTTGTGAGGGGTTTTTGTTGTGTCTGTTATTTCCCACCCCCGCGTTGGCAAAACAATTCAGAATTACTGTTAGTTTCAGCCAAGATAAATAGATGGTCTTCAGAAGAAAAAGTTTTCTTCAAGTCTTTTTGATGTAACAAAAGATATACACGTTGTATCAGCACCTTCTTTCAGCGATTGATGGGTCTGAGCCACTGATTTCAATTCAAGGGTGTGCAGGAAGAGTAATGTGCTTACTGGTATTTGTTATTGTTTCCTGCCACATTGCTAACAAGGTGATTGCCAGACTTGCTTGTTCACAGAGATACATGCTTATTTGCTGAGAAATGTCTATATTCACCACCATTAAAAGGAATAATTAACAGACAGTAAAATAACCTGTTTCAATCCTCAAAGTCCAAGAAGAGAGTGAAAAACATTAGCCTCTATCATCCAATGAAGACTAATTATGACTGGCAACGAAGGCAAGCAATCTTCTTATATAATCAAGATGTTTTCCAAGACAAAAAGCCCTGTGGCCTATTGCAGTGTGTTCTGCCATGCATTCTCTTTCGTCAGCTATCTCAGGGCTTTATAAAAGAACCAAGCAAAACAAAAATCACACGTACACAAGAACTTTGCTCCAATACTTTTTCATCAGAAGCCGTTTTGTTCACTCTAAGGTACCAGTTGAGTACTAGCCAGAAGTGGTTGCTTGACAAGAGACTGACATTTAAGCACACCTACATACTGGAGCATGAAGCAGTAACATAATAATTAAGTATTACTTTTGCAATTACTTTCTATTATATTCACAAGAATATAAAACAATAGAAAAGATTAGCCACTCCTTTTTAATCTAACTTTTTTAATTTCCCTCTTAGTACTTGTACTTCAGAAAGAAAGAGATTATGGCAAAGAAATTAATGGCTACAATGGTGTTTGACTCTGTACAGGTTTTTCCAGTATATCAGAGATGCCAAGTCATGAATTAAACAATATAATTTAAATTATCGTATACAGTGAATTCTCATTTTCATGTTTTTAAAAAGAAGTGCTCAGAGTATACTGGAGCATTTTAATCTCACGTGGTTTTGCATTAGCACTTCCCTGCTCTTCCAGGCTTATGTAGAAGTAAGGAAGGCCTTAGAAGCACAGGTGACTCCTGAAGCCTATGCTCACAAGATCCAATATGGTCCCTTTCAGCTCTGAAATCACTCTTCCTGGTTCCTCCAAAGATTACAGAAAGACAAAATGCAGTTTTAAGGAACAAAAATTGTGCGTGACCTTAACTCAAAGTTAAATAAGCAATTATAACATGCACTTGCAAACTATCAGGTTTAAACCTCCGTTCTGGCAGATCTGGATCTCCTACTCACCAAGTGTCCTTATGCTACTGAGCTACAAAGTATTCCAAGGGCGGACAGTCACATCAAAGTTACTCACTCTGCCTAGCTAGTACTTGCAAAATCATGTGCTGGAGCTCTAGCATCATCCTGTTTACCTACTACCCGTAAACTACAATAAGCATCAGCATATGAAGTTATTCTTGCTTGCTCACTTGTTCTCAATTAATATATAGCAAGTATTTGTATAAAATATTTAAATATTCATTGGATCAGGATAAGGTTCAATTGCCTGATACCTGGAGAATTTGACAGAGGCAGAAAAAGGGCAAAAGAACTCAAGTTCCAGGTTCTGCTAAAATAACTATTTCAATTAACCAGAGTAGAACAGCTTCAGTGGAAAGTAACTAAAGACCTAATCTGGAAGACTAGAAGACACATTTGGTAGGCTTTAAATACTTCATGTCCCTGGAACACTACTGTAGCAATCTAGGTTTCCTACAGAAGTGCTAACTTATGCCACCTTCATCCAGACAAGTTGATGACTTCATCCCAGTAAGTAAATTGAAAAGCAAACAACAGACACCTGTCAAAATACAAAATATTTTTTGTCCCCCTGACATAAAGAGACCTGGAAATCAGGCATAACCCAGATGGAAATTGTGCCAAATCATCCCAGGCAGCGAAATCTGCTAAAGCTAAAATGCTATTTTATACAGTCTTTCCACAGCCTGATCAGAGACCATACATATAACGGGGCGCTGCAATGACAACATGGAAGGAATAAGAGATACTTTTCAAAGCTCCTGATTTTGACAACAGCTATCAAAAGAGAGCAAGGACAAAGATAATAAGAGGGATGACTAGTCAAATATTTTGATAAACGGGGCTAAATAATTTGACTTAACAAATCATATGGGGTAGAAGAGCTACCTACCTTGGGGCCACGGAGGAGAAGAAATATACTTCACTTCTCAAAAACCAAACTGTATTTTGCATTAGCTTTTAATTTCTACCACTCCTTGTGGGGCAGCCAGTTCACTGGCCCATGAACTGCCCATGGACAAGCAGCTACGAGGGTCTTGTGTAAGGGAGCAGAACTGATTCAAAGGACAGTACTTGTGGGTACCAGGACTTGTATTACTGTACAGGTTCTTTACTATCAGAGCAGTGTTCAGAAGACACTGCATGTCCCCGCAGCACTCCAGCTGCTGGAACGTACATCTCCTGTATCTAATCATTGGGAGCAGCTGCACTTACTGCTCTGCTTACTCACCATCTCTCAAACTTACATACACACTAGAAGACTTTCTTCTAAAAGAGGTCACTGGAACCACAGATGCAAGGGTGGATTTCCCTTTGTTATGAGACAGCAATTCAGGTACATATTTAGAGGAAAAACAAAGGTATGCAAAATCTGGCAGGAGGCAAGTTCACCATCTCTTTCAGTCTCCAAATTCTTGTTACTCTATCAGGAGAATGCATCCATTAATGTTGCATTGAACAGCCATTGGTGCCCCAAGGAAGACTTTGAAAAAACATTCTATTTACAGACAAGCCTGTTAATGTGTCATCTACAATATGCCTTCCTTACTCCTGGGAAATCTGCATGAAAAGAAGATTGTTATTACTCTGACATTCTTGTGTTCCTAGTGCTTGTTTCTCAGTGGAAGAGGCATGCTACCCACCCTGCCATCCCTGCAGACCCAGGCTCCCACCAAAAAAATTTTAAGGAGTTTAAAGTGCAATCTCACTGCAGCTTCAGCTCATGTTCCTGAAATCCCAGTTTCAGTAGCAGAGAAGCTCACATGCCAAAGGAAACAGATGCTATAAAAGCCAATATAAAACAAATAAACATAAATAAATAACATTTTGTAACCATTAGTGAAGGTTTGTGATTATGTGAGTGTTCAACAGGAGCAAATACATTTTCAACCAGGAAAAAAAGGGCCAATGCAAAATACATCCAATAAAATTAAATGGAAAAGGCTGATGAAGTGCTCAGAAGAGGGTAAAGAAGACAAGAGGGTAACAGACTGTCATTTCAGGCTAATATTTCCCAGGCAGATGATTTCTTTACTACTGTGTGCTGCCACACCTAACTACAGTCCTCTTCTTGGGGGCAGCGGGGGAAGAAGGAAAGAGGATTTAAGGGGAGTTAAATTACAAGGACAGTGACAATTTACCTAAGCTTGATGGGGCAGCACCAATGGGAAGCTTCCACTCCTCTTTCATTGCATACTTATCTCATTTTCATAGTTACACATTAGTTTTTATGTATTTTTAAAGACATACATTCACAACAAAAAGAATCACAGAAGGGTTTATTGTTTTAGCCTTCATTTGAAACAGACTGATCCGCAACGTCAGTGCAGCTGCCTCATATGCAGCATCGCATTCTAAAAATCCTTATGACATTTCTCTTTAGACATGAATCAGCAGACTAACAGATGTCTCATTCACACCATGTTTGAGTTTCAGTTTTACTAATGAAATTAATTTAGGGCCAAATTGCATCTTGAGTCACACACAGAACTCTTGTTGACTTGCATGTCAGCCAAATACGTGCATGGGAGAATGGAAATCTGACCTTAATTTTAATTTGATCTTTGTAACAGATTGCTAATTTGGAGAGACAGATTGTGATGTCCCTTCCTTGTGTTACATACTACCTTACATCACAAATAATCTCACGGAACACAGATAAATTTCCGGAGTACCACATACTCCTAGGAGGATCAGGATCAACAACCTGCCTGTTACTGGTGCAGACTGTCTCTGAATCTTAAGAGGTACCAGTACGCAGTCTTCCGAGCTCCTTTTCTCTGTTTGCAAATGAGTGTGCAGTCCTGGTAAGACCTGCTGTGTTGCTGCTGGGTTTTGTCACGCAACATTGGGTACAGGCAGCAGTTCTAAGAAAGGGAGATGAAGCAGCAGTAGAGAAGACTGCTCTTGCCCACAGATCATTTACATCATCTTTTACAGGCAGATACCAGCTTGCCTGGACCAGGGTCTGTGCAGCCACAATGCCCAAACTGGACTTACTCACTTTGGCCACTAATCTCCCGTGTTTACCCACACAACCACAGCTACCTGTTAATGCTCACAGCGTAGCCACATCTGTTTGAAGCAGCACATGAATTCACATCTGCCTGCAAACACACTCAGTCCCTGCCTGAAATCACTTCAAGAAACAAAGCTGCTCCATGAGAAATAAACCATCGTATACTGAGGGTCTGTGGAGGTTTTCTTTAATCTCCTTTCTTTTTTTTTTAAGAGGATACTGAACCATGTCCTGAGCAGAACTGCTAATGCATAAATAAATAAATAAAAGTTAAAATCATAATGTGTTATCACCTCAAATACCTTCCACAACTTGGTAGAGTAGAAACAACTGTGTAAGTGACACTATGTTAAAAAGAAAAAAAAAAAAAAAAAAAAACCCAAAAAAAAACCCCAACGGGCCAGTGAATGATCCCCAACTGCATTACATTTCATAGTGCTCCAGGAACATATCCACGTTTTTAAGTCCCATGCTTTCTCTAGTAATCACAAATGGTCATTTGGAATCAAGAAAAGTGTTTTCATTATTACCTCTTTTTAATGAAACTTTTGACTTCGCAGTTGACTCTAAGGACCCAGTTGTACAAAAAACTGGTTGCGTTCCAACAAAGTGAAAGCAAGATTCCTTAACAGGCAGGATCCAACAAGAGCTGAGGACAATTTCTTACATGAAAAATAAGCACCAGGAGGGCAGTAGGTTATAACTACCAATAGGGCTAATTATAGTGTATTTAAAGGACAAGGTCAACGAACTCCATGCATTCAGCATCTTAAGTCTCTATCTTTCTCAGGAATATCAGTGGGGGTTTTTTTGCTTAAACCTGGCAACCAGATGTTACTTCTATACTTTCACAGTAGGCCCACTCTTCCTGTGTTTGTTTCCCGTCTAGCTAACAGCCAATGTTTACTCAGAGATGAGATATCCATCCCCTGTTCTAGCAAACTATATAAAAACCTGTATCAAAAATCTAGTACTGACATTAGCAACGTTCAGAGAGTGAATCCTGATTCACTTACTCCTCAGCTCATGCAGATTCACTAGCATTGCTCCAGCAACCTTCAGTTATTCTCTCTACCTGCAGAGATTGCTGAGCCATATCACTGCTCCTTTTTCCATAATATTCTGAGTTTGAATTTAACTATGACATTATGATTGATAGCCAAACACCAATGGCACCTTGAATTTGTGGTTGGATTATCCATTTCATCGTGATTACATAGTTAGAGATGTAGAACATACTGTATGGCATTCGCCTTCCAGTTACCATATGCTTCCCTAAACATATGGTTTTCACCATTTTAGAAAATTATTCCTGATGGTACTTCACAAGGTAGGAATCTTTGCATTGGTAGCCTATAAACTGCACTACTACACTGGACAATTTAAGAATACCACGCCAGAGGAAGAAAAATATACAAGAAATCCCAAGAGCCTAAAGTCTAAACATTCTGACACAAAAACAGGTATAGACTCTTACATATGCACAGTTTTCACAGTATTTTTGTTGCACCCCATTTACCCCAAAATGCCTTTCTTATCTTAAAACCTTCACTTCGGTTTCATGTCCTATTTCCCATTACATTTTGAATTGTTACGTGTTTATATTTAAAATCAGTCTCAAATACTTCCAACATATATTAAGACTGCTCAAAATAAACACAATACACCTTTGGAAGGGTTTATGGGACAGGAGACAAGAGGCTGTGATTGCAGTAAGATAGTACATCCCCAGTGGAAGGAGCCAGGTATTGTGCTGTAGGATCTACTCCAAAATCACAAGCACAGCTTGTGGCCATAGCAAGAGCCTTGTATTATATACAAGGTTTGTATATAATAAATATTTGAGACATAGCTTTGGATCTTGACAGTTTGGTTCCTCACATTGTTCCGTATGCATTAAAGACTGGATTTTATAAAAAGACATTGGGATTGCTAGCCACACTGCTTCCCCAAGCCAACAGCAGGCAACATGTCCCCATTTTGTAATGTATCCATAATGTAAAAGCTGTAAAAACCAGAATAGATGTCGCTGCGTTATAAGCTCTAAGCTATAACACACCAGATTTGTCTGTGAAGTTCCATGTGTATCCTTTAAATTGTTTCAAAGTGTGCCCAATAAAAAGTTAAATTTTCATTTACAGTTTAATTTTGTCAACAAATCCTGATTTACTGTATCTATCTGTCAAAAACTACCCTACTCCCTTTCAAACATTACAGGAACTAAAATACAAGTTTTTAATTAACTTTGTCATATGAATAAGAATTGTTCTAGAATTTCTCTCTTTAACGTACTGAGATTTAAAGTAATAAATATTCCTTCAGAAGTAGGACAGTTTGAATTTAATATGCACCAAATAAATATTCCCTCAATTAGATGTGTGTAAGTAAAAAGTTTTATGTTATGGCTTATAGCAATTTCAGATAAAGAGCTTGTGTGATGGAGTGAATCCAGCTAGGAAATGATTGCAGCAGTGCAACATATTTTTAGCACAGGATAGCACTCATCTAAAAAATAATTCTGAGAGTTTTTGTGATTTTGAGATCACACTAGGTTTTCAGCAAGCCTACCATGCTTAATAGATTTCACAAATTACTCCTAAAATATTAATAAGGCAAATTAAGGGTCCTTGTAATGAATCATGTAACTTCTCATTTGGCAGAATTATGCCCTTTTTCTCATTGTGCAGAAACCATCATCTAAGTTGTACCATTAGCCACAAGCCTTACTAAAGAGAAAAAAATATTTTAAAAAATCACCCATTACTGCGATAAAAATTCCACATTATCACTACTTTGATATGCCAAACAAAATTTTTACTCATCAGTTTGACTGAAATCTAAACCTGTCTTCAAGACTAATGAGGAGCACTGTTGTTACTTACTATTGCAGAACATGCAGAACAGTCTTACCATCAACTTTTTTGATTAAAGGATGCAAGTTCAAAGAATATTTATGAAAGAATCTTTAAAAAAAAATGTAACCCACAACTGAATCTAAGACTTTTCATATAATCAACCACCACAAAACTCCCTTCTGTATTACATCTTAGTGTTCAAAGCTGAATATACTATGTGAGATACCATTTGGACAACGTCTGTTTCTAACAAACATTATCAACTATTTTTTCTCTGAAGTGTTGGTGGCTCTATGAATAAGAACGAACTTGTTCTAGGGCTTACACAGTTCATATTGTACATATACCCAAAGGTCAGCAAAACTTAAGTTACTTTAAGCAACAGGTATCAGTACATAGCATGGCTAGTCTGGGCAAGTTATGCTAGAAGTCACTGAGTTAAGCAATGGTTCTACTAAGTCTTGTCAACAGATCCATAGACATTGCCAAAAATGAGGCCTTAGTTGGAAAAAGTGTCTATATCAGGAAAAAAGCAGTGTCAGAATCCTCCAAAGATCAATAATTCCCTGTTCTAGAAGAGGCCACTATTCAGAAGAACATATACTTCAAGCCATAAAAGTCAATGTTTGGCCTGCTGACTTCAGCAATGATACCCCTCATTTTTACATGAGAAGTCCTCAGCCCATACAGTCTTTGACAGACAGTTTCCAGAGGGAGCAATTGGACACCTATTCCCAGCCAACACCTTAACTGCTGTGGGAGATGTAAAACATCTGGACAGACTTGAATGATCAGAAAGACAGGAGAAAACATACTGTACTTTGTTTTATTTTTCTCCAAGTTCTGTTATGCTGGCCCAGGTCATCTTCTCCCTGTAAGAGCTAGTACCAGAGTTTTGCATGTTGAAAATACAGCACTGAGACAATGCAGCCTTCAATTGGTTATTTGAAAACGTGTGCTGCTGACTGTCAAAGCACCCCTTCGTTTTTATCTTGATTCTGCTTTCAAAACCATCATGTGAAGACTGAAAGATAAATAGTGCTCTATATACTAGAGTACAACATCAAATTTGTACTCATACTCTGTGTTTCCCCTAAAACAGTTTGGGGGGAACCCCAGCTCTGTAAGCCAGTGGAGAAGAGGAGCCAAAAAAAAAAAATAATACTACATGTGTCTATAAGATTAGCTATAACAAATTGAGGAATATCATCATTTAGCACTTTCAGTCCTGTATTTCAACCAGGAACAGGTTTGTAACTTACCCAGAGAGAAATGCAGAGGTCTGCAGTCCCTCAGTGCTAGCAGATGCTGTGATTTTGGACAATGGAGATGGCTATCAAAGTCATCCCAAGTTTACAGAGGTATTACTGTTGGTAAACATTCACAAAGCACACAGTTACCAGCATGGCCCCTTACTTCTAACATACTGTATTTATTCCTTCTGCACTATCTTCCTGAATTCGCAGCTAATGCTGTTTCTTCAAACATCAAGAAACTTTCTGACACAGCATCCAGTGCTGAGTTCGAGTGTGTCAGAGGAACAGCTGAAGTAAAAACAACAAGGGGCTTCATCATTACTTTGAACCAGGGCTTCTGGGTAGAGGCAGAAGAAGAATTTCTGGCAATGCTTTTCAGTCTCTTCACAGCTCTTTGTTCGGGGAGATCATTGCCTGTTATTAGACTAATTCAAGAAATTCAGCTTTGTCTCATTTACTCTTAAATTATTTCAAATTCATCTTATAAATGGAGTATAGTCTGCTGTGATTCAGAGCTGCAAGTCTACATCTACGACAGTAGGAAAGATATGACATGAAGTTCAATCTTAGGCCTGCTCATAGCTTCACTTTTCGTAAATTATTTACCATCTGTTCACAGTCCTGTCTATTTAGACAAAGATGATTCAGCCATCCATGCCAGGAGTTACAAGTGGAGGAGCCATACCCAGAAGTCAGACTGATTTCCACTTCAAGTATTATTACTTTGTGGGTGCTGCCAGCAGATACAGATGCGAGGCATTTTCCAAACACTTTTCTGAACCTTGATTCAGGAAAGAGTCAGCAATTTGTACATCTGTCAGCTCGGTTCACTGAGCAGCATGGTACACGCAGGTCTTCAAGCGGGACTTAGAAAGCAGACAGGATAGGGACCTGTGCAGATGTCCCAAATTAACATATAGGAGGCCACAGAGAAGGCGGCACAAAGACGCATCATGAAATATCTGACAAGCAAATAGCAGAGCAGAAGTGACAAGAGACCTTGGAAAGCCTGGCAAGTGAAGCTCAATGGAGAGGGTAACAGTTATGTGTAACTTTCAAGAGTGACAAAGAGTATCCATCAGATACAATAACTGGATGAGAAGTTTACAGGGCATTTCTAGGATATGCATTTCATGGAAAAGTAGGTTAGTATAAGTGTTTTGGCTGGACCAACAGGAGTAATGAGTATAACTGAGAAGACAGATTTACTTAATATATATTAATCAGACGGGTTAGAAGAGAAAAGCCTGAACAAGAAAATACCCTGGAGAGACGAAGGAAATTCAAAATAACCTGCCTGGTGTGGTCCCGAGACAAAGGAGATATTGAGGCTTCTGTAACACTCTACCTACTTTGAGAAGACATTTGTAAGACATTTTACAGAGGCAAGCCAACACACAAGATAGAAATGTAGAAGCTTAGCAGAGGACAAAGAGACTTTTACAAATCACCTGCACAGGGATGCGATAGCCTCAGCTATCATTGATTCAGCTACGAATTGAAGAAATTATCTGAAGGGGAAGATCAAAAGGGCCCAAGAATAAAGCCTTAAGGAACCACCTCTTTCCTCTCAAAATCATTGGGGAAAGTAGCAACTGAAGATAGCAGCATCTCAAAGAAGAGGAAAAGTGTCAAGGACCAAATACTTGGCCATTCAAACAAGCCTATAATGATTTTTATTACAACACATTTAACCAGCAAAAATAGATGCCTAGTACTGTCAATGGCAACAGAACATGCAACTCCAGCTGTCCTCTCTGCCCTCAAAAAAATCCCCACACCCAACATAGCAAAAACATTTGACTTCCAAACACTCAAAACACTCATCCTCCTGGAGGCACTATGCAGCTTTATCACGCGGCGCCTCCCTTCCCTTTGCCTAGTTATAGTACGTTATTACTAATCCCATGTAGAGAGCAGAACAACAGCAGCTCAGAGGCTGATAAACGGAGATAACACATATCCTCTCAAACACAGCATAATTTTCCCAGGGATTTGAGTTTATTTATTAGGCATCCTTCTGCTACTTGGGAGATGGCTACATCTGCTGTGTATTGCAGATCCGACTCCCGTGCTAAAGCATGTCTATCGATTGTTGCAAGTTTTTTTACATTCAAATAAACAAGGTTTAGAAGTGTTCTTCCATCTACTAATTATCGAGCAGACAGAGAAAAATTCTAAACAAAGGCACATTATCCTGTCCACACAGGATGGCAGTTGTCACCACCGCTCGAGGTTTTCTACAGGTGACAAATTGTACTAATGCAAGGTATCATTCCAATTCCAGACACACAAAACATCCTGTTACAGGTTTTGTAAATTCCTACAGCCAAATACAAACACATACACACAGACTTCCTTTCTCAAAATACCAACACAAAAGCATATTGGGAATACACAAAAAAATTGACAAGTTACAAAGTTGCAACTGCACAGAAAAATAGGACATAATTAACTGTTGCAGGTTCTAAATTCCTTGGGGACACTGAAAAAAATCAACAATATATACATAAGAACAAAGAATTCCACCTTGGTGGAAAGCAAGAAGCTCTCTAGAAGCAAAAAAATTAAGCTCACAACCCCATTTTAACAAACCTCCCACAAATAAAACATAAAGAATATGCTTTCTCCATAATAAAAAACAAACCAACAAAAGAAGTAGAGACAGACACTGAAAGTACTGATACTTGAGAAAGTTCTCAGCACAACCTGTCATGGGCAAGAAACAAGTACCCACATAAACAGAAAAGGCCAGCAAAAACATGTATGGATTGACCATACTTCCTGAACAAGCTAAAATAAAACTTAAGTATTAACCAAAATTATGCCCTGAGTTAGTGGCCCGTTGCCACCCAGGTCCCATCAACTGAGGAGCAGAAAAGAAAGCTGGTTTGACAGCAGATACTGTTCTCATTTATGAAATGCTGATATTGGTACTAAAGTTAATAAAAATGAGCTATGGGTGATGAGATGCAATTTTGCTTATATGGTCCCCAAGCTGTGCCAGGTTCATTCTAATATACAGATGAAGATATTTCCTGTCTCCATCAGCACACAATCCAAAAACTGTATATCTAATGTGGGCAGAAAGCACGTGAAACGATGTAGTTTCTCATTCACATGCCATCCAAGATGCTCTACACAGGGCTCTACAGGCTGCTTCAGAAAGACCTGGATATCCCATTGTTCCTGTCCCTGAAGCATTGCCACAAACATCCTACAGTATTTCAAAAGGTATTATATGCATATCTATGCTTATGCAGCACAATTATGCCCAGACTACTGATTAAATTCTGTATACAAGGTTTAAGCCTAGCTTTGCAGAGCAGATTAAAGTAAGTTTAAGAGCAGCCCCTCTCTTTTTCCTTTCCAGCCAGAAGTTGAGAGCCAAATTTCCCCTCTGGTAACAGGACCTAAGAAAGCTCAGGTGATGAGAAGCTTTCAGAGGTTACAACAAAGAGTCCCAGCTGAGACTGCACCCCCACATCCCTTTGGATGCTGAAGCCAGTGTTAATTACAGCATCTCAACTGAACTGGCTTGGTCAGTGTTCAGCAAGGATGTGTGTGTGGAAGGGTATCTTTAAAATAAGCTTTAAAGCTTATTGGGTAGGCACTTTTGTTTTGTTTTCTTTTAAGCTAGAATCATCTTTAGAAGATGAGAAATACATCAGAAGAATAGGCAGGAATATTTACTGTTGCATTAGAGCAATGCCTTGGAGCGCACTGGCAAGCTCAAAGCCCCACTTCAAGGTGCAGGAGGAACAGCAAGAGGCACCACTTCCCTTCCAGGAACTCACTGGTTCCTGGCCAATACAGGTCATAACCCACCAGGCAGACAGGACAAGCTGGAGACTAAACATGCAGGAAGGGTAGGAGGTATTGGGAGGAGGAGGAAACAATCAGGTGAATAACATCTAACAAAAAGAATAAAATAAATACCAAGAAGAAAAACTCATAGTAGTGAGCACTTAAATCTATTTCTGATCTTATTCAAAGGATGACAAATATTCTCAAGGGAAATAACAGTTCTTGACACCACACCCACACATCATTATGCTAAAGCTTTAGCATTTTCTGGCTGCTCAAAATCATTCTAGTTTTAAAGAAACACAACCTGGAAAATTCAAAACACAAGTTGGAAGATTCTGGCTCTATTTCTGCTCCTGCAGCCTTAGTCAGTTCTCATGTTCCATAGTTACATCACTCTAATTTCAAATGTCTTCTCCACTGCTGTACAAGATAAACACCACACTAAATGGACGGATTACAAGGAATATTCAATGCAACAGGGTACCCAAATTGTAAATAGGTATCAGAATTTTCCATTTTGTAGCACTGTTTTAAACTATAATATTGACGATTACAATAAAACTTTCTGTGGCTGAGGAACCATCTAATGTCAAGGGCACCCTTTGATAGCAGGCCAGGCAGGTTTCAGAAGCTCGGCTCATAATCCTTTGAGCTTTACTTTGTTTGCAGTAACCAGGCAGCAACCGCTTGTACTACAAATTGACCCACCAGCCCAGCCTATTTCACACATCACAGGACACCAGAACTTCTCAGTGTCTCATCTCACATCACCCAGCCAAAGCACAGCACTTCCAAAAGCAGTGACTGAAGACAGAGAGACCCAAGTCTATCCGCAACATCTAAACTTCCCATATATCAAATCCCCCTTTCTATACAAAAATTTGTATAGCCCCTCCACCTTTGGCAGTGCCTCCCCTAGATACTCACTGGAAGTGTTGTGCCTCTTTGCATGAGGATGCAAGAGGAAAAAGTAGAAGGTAAGCCAGAAAACACTCAGAGGAGGAGCATTCCTCGACCTGCCAAGGACACACACTGCTTCCCAGTATGAGACCAGTAAGTCCTACAACAAAGCAGGGCTCCCTCAGTTCATCACCAGCAGCTCCACTAAATAGAGCACTCAAGTCCTCAGAGCCCAGTTACACAATATTTGCTATTGAATTTCACCTAGATGCAGGCATTTCTGATAAAAAGTATGTAAGAGAACAGCCTGGGGAGAATCCAGAGTTGGTATATTGGAAGCTATTGCTCAAAAAAACATTCAAAACTGTTAACAAAATCAGAGAGGTGTCCAGCATTGCTTCCAGTGTTGTTCCATATACACAAATGAAGCAGACTAAGTGCTTATCTCTGGTTCCATCTATTCTCCACCAGATGAAAGACAAAAGTAAATTTTGAGTCTAAAGAAACTAAAACACTTGCATCCTAAAAAGGACGGAGAGAAGTTAATGCAGCAAAACACTATGAATTAACTTGAATTTTATACCCTGTAACTTGCATGTAAATAAAGCTAACTTTATTATGGCCCTTGTGTTCGCATACAGTCTCTGAATACTTCATCATGGATGGAAATGGAAACAACTTAAAAATCCCATGCACATGATAATAAGGCTTCACAATGTACTCAAAAAATACATATTCACAGATTTAAACTCCTTGTTGAAAAAATGGATATAAAGCTGGAACAACTTAGAATAAAGCATCAAGTTTTAAGGAAGAAAGAAAACCATCATTCTTGCTTGGGTTTTTTGTTTGATTGACGGTTGAGGTTTTTTTTTTTCTTTTTAAGGTAGAACTAAAGTAAAGAACTAAACTAAAGAATCTGAATTCATATCAATGCAGCTATTTATTGATCTAAATTGCTCTACTATCTCTTTCCCCCCAAAATCATGCTGAGGTACTCTGTTAAGATCCAAATGCAGAATTAACAGTAATAACAGTAATTACAGCAGTAATTAAGCTTTAGGTGGGATAGAATTTCCTTGCATCCCTTCTATTGCTCAGCAGTTTTTTTATCAGATGGGTCAGTTTTGCTCCACTGAGTCACAAAATAAAGCTTCCCATTTTACTTCACAGTAAGTTTAAGAGTAAAACCTGCAGAAAAAAAATTCAGAACTAGATCCTGGAGTGTTTGCTACTCTTGCCATGTGTCTTTCTGCAGCAATTAGCTATAATCAAACAGTATTCTTTTAAAAAAATACAGGCATGTCCCCCCTTCCATTCACTCAGGCAGAGTCCAAGATTGATATCTATCTCCTCTAAATGCAAGATACTGAGGGAGGGGAATTTTTGTTTGTCTTTCCCCCACATGGTTATTATATCAACTTAAAAATTTGTCCCTATGTCATCAGTAACTTGGGAAGCAGAAAGATTTCTAGCTCCATACTGAACAACTACTTATAAATCTGAACAGGAAGGTCACATTTCTCAAACACATTCCACCTCACTCAAAAATAATCCATTTTTTACTCTGGGAAAGCTACCCAAAGTTGTAATCAGATTCCCTGCTGGGCTAATGTATTCCATGTGGAAGCCGGTACTACCAAAGTTCATGCTTAGTGGTAGGTGTGAGAGCTTCGTTAGAGCTACAGCAAAAATGCCTGGAAATACTGCAATCCAGTTTTCAAGTGCAGTGTAACCAGTCTCTTAAAGTAACTGCAGGATTTTCAGCACATTTGCAGAACAGCCCCTGAATATTTCAGAAAGCATCTGCATTGACCTGGCAAGGCAGTTTTGGAACTAACGCTGTTTTTTATTCCATCTTAAGTTTCAACTCAAGAACTGAAAGAAAATGATGGGTTTTTTGTTGGTTTTTTTTTTTTTGAAAGTGAGAAATGTGTTGCTGCTGGCACTTATCTGGAATCTCTGCTCAATGCTGGCTTTAGCCAACGCCAACCGAGATTCCAGATGGGCTGCTGAGTGTTTTTGGTTTTTAAAAAACATGGCAGCCAATGCACCCATCTGGCTGCATATAGAAGTGATGTAGGAAAAGAGATCAAGCTCTACCCCTGTAATTGAGGTCGATAAATCAGGCGCTAAAATTGTGCACAGCAGGGAAGAAAAATAAATGTATATACAGAGAGAAGAGCAAGCACAATTTATCTGCATCATTAGAGTAAGTGTTGCCATTGAGTGACTGCCACCATGTTCCTCACACACACACAAAGAGAAACTTTGGACTGCTGAATCACTGCTCTTACGTGAATGAGTTTTTAAAACATTTTTACTGGTATTTTAATACAGTTTATAGCAAAGATTATAAGGCTAGATGTGTAAAGTTCCTACATAAAGAGCAAAGCAGCAGACAGTACAGGCTCCTGAATTCACACTGCAAGGGAAATCAAAGACCAAATTATCTTTGCACCTTGCATTACTTTCAGTAGCGTTAAGTTAATATAAGCTTTTTTTTTGTATTTTCAGACAGCCTATGTTGCAGTAATAAGCAATTCAAAAAAAAGCACAACAGTAGGAAGCCCAGCAGGTCTAGGCAAGAGTACATTAACTCAATGGCACAACAGATGAAACCAAAGACCTCAAACTACATAGCTTTGTATCCACAGCAGTAATGCTCAGTGTGGCCAGATACTTCACATGTCATCAGCACAAAATAATATTGAGCATATTTTGTTATTAATACAGCCTCTACGTACCCTCTGTTGCCACATATTGGAAAGTAAATGTCACTGTCTTTGACCTTCAGCTTTGACAACATTTCATAGTCTGAGGGAGGCAGAGTTAAGCCTGTCATTCAGTTAAAAAGGAAAATGTCCATTCTCAGTTGCAAGTTAGCAGACTTGTTATTTTTCAAAGACCTGTTTTTAAAAAAAAAAAAACAAAACCAAAAAAACCCTAACAAAAACCAAGACTAAGGTTTTGTTATTTTTGTTTAAAATCAAGAGGCAGAGGTCTAATTCACTTCTCACTTAAAGCTGATTTAGTTACTTCAACTTCAGCAGAGTAACTTCTAATTTATAGTGGCATAAGCAAGAGGCAAGCGAGAATGACAGAAGTCTCTGGAGAAACACTGATTAGCGTACTCTTGGAGAGGTCTTTGTGGGTCCAAGTTCACCGTCAAGGCATATGACCACCAAAGTGTCACATTCCTTCAGCTGCTGTGCAGGACAACTGCCAAGTGGCAGCTGGAATTACGTGGAGTTTGCTTGCTCTTCTTCTTTCCTTGAGAAGTTCATTGCAACATTGATAAGAGGGAAAAAAAACCCACCACAGTCATAGCAACCAAGACAGAAGGAAAAAGCCCAAGCATATTGAAATCAGTGGGAGTTCTGCCATTCAGCTTGCTGGAGCCAGGATTTCATGCATTGTCTCATTCTATTAATATTATAGAAATAATGAGTACGGATGTACCCAAAAGGACATCCCATGCAAACTCTTAGATCACTGGCATCTTCTAAACAGGCAGCCAGATGTTCTCAGAAGCACACATCCTTTGCATCCTGAAGAACAGAACAGAAGCAGCACCCACTGAAGCATTAACACAGAAATGTTCTGGCCATACTTTTACGAAGAATCATATGGTTCTGTCTCACTAAAATGGCAGTGCATGTGCAGCAGTATCCAAGGGAGATCCATCTCTATCAGTAGAGACTATTCCCTTTTCTTTACAATGTTTTAACGAAGCACCAAGAAACAAATAAAAGTCTGGAATCGCGGAAGGCAATAATGAAAACTCCTTTTTGTACTACATTTTCCATCTAATAAATACTTTACAACTAAAAATAATGTATTACTACTTCTAATGGTTCTATGAAAGAAGCTAGACAAAAACTTGAGTGCAAAGTAAGAGAATTGTCAAATCCTAAGGTCTTTTGTTTGCTATTTCATCCCTATTTGAAAGGGTACACGAGTTACCAGTCTCACCCTGCTCCAGCTGTACCTGCCTCAGCCTGGAGGCACCAGGGAAATACAACCTGACATATTTATTGACCACAGAGCTTTTTCCTCTTTTTTTTTTCACCCTTCTCTTTTTTTTTAAAAAAAAGGGTATTGTTTGTTAACTAGGTTTCATTTACTAAGTGTAGACTGTTGCTGTATAAACAGAGACAATGAAATGTTGAGTCTACTGTCATTCTGACAACTGAAAACATCCTGCTTAGTTCAGCCCCAGAACTGTATCAGCAGCAATATGTAAGTCGCATTAGCAGCCTTCTCAGTGCTCCTCCAGACAAAAAGATGACATTGGAGCCCACAGTACTCAGCCAGTTAATTTTTTTTTTCCTATGTTAATAGTATTTTAATATACTCTATCTACAGCTAGGTCAGGGCACTAACAATCTCTTGTAGGTAGATACAATTTCCAGGAATTTCAGTAGATCTTTGTAAAACATGCTTCAATATCAATATTTATCCAAGATGAAAATGGAATCAATCTGGCATCTCTGTGCCTTCTCCACTTTGAGGTCCCAAATGGATATATAGGGATATGGGATTTTTTTCTTCTTAATTGATTTTTAAGTTTCAATAAGCCTTTGCTGCTCCTTTGTAAAGCCACCAGACAATGAAAAGCAGTTCAAAGGTGAACTAGTAACTTTAAATGAAGCCAGCCTAGAAATAATGGACCTCTGCCCCAAATCATTCCTTTCACTGTGAGGGTATAGTACTGTATATATAACATAACTAAGGGTTTCTGCTCCACAAAGGTCACCCAAGAAATCCCTGCTGGCACCAGAAACTCATTGCAGTGGCTGCAAGCAGCTTACCTTACCATTAAAACCAATAAAAAAAATAAAATATGACGACATAGAATAATTATACTTGTTGCCCTGCTCACCTCCCTAACGTCCATGTAGGAGGAAGTCAGGGACCTTGCAAAGCAAGAAACCTTTCTCAGCATCATCTGTAATCACTTCATATCACTCAAAACACTCACACAGTTGATAGGATCTGGAATTACATGAAAAAAGAAGTACAATTATCATGGAAAAAAAAATATGTTAGTTTGGATTTGACCAGTTTTCATCTGATCTGAATGTATAAGCTTTTATACAGACATGCGTAAGTGCAGGAGGCTTTTGTTTTTAATAATATTAATAATGTTTATCTCGAGGACTCAGACACAGGAGCATTTATTTCAGTTTCATTACACAGCACTGCCAGCAAAATCTAAAGTTAGATATTATATCAGAGAAGAAAAAAAATGTATTTTTCTATAATATCTTGCAGACTTAAGACAAATTTATGTACATGGAAGATGATCAAATTTATTAGCAGTTGGTGGACTATGCAGGCTTTCATGAAGCATCTCTGAATTATGGTGCAAGGAAACAATAAGTCAGCTCCTCAAATACCCATTTCTTAACTGTTAATTGTCTAGCAGAAACCTGAATTATTGTCATCAGCAAGCTGAGGAACAGCAGGGCTCTTGGTTTGTTCTTAGTTACTCTTCCTCAGTACATCGCCAGTATTCACATTCCCAGTAGCTAAACCCTGCTTTAACATCCAGAAGGTGTTAAACACAGACTCCTCTGTATTAGCACTATCATAATAACAAAATTCCATTGCCTTTGCCCCAGTGCTGGCATCATACAGATATTATTTGTGTAGGGAAAGAAAAATTCAAGTGGGATGGGATTTTGTTCAGTTCGTAGGTACCTCTCTTTGCTATGGAAATAAAGCAACTGTTTGAATTCACTACAGTGGTTTTACTGGGGAACAACACTGAAGATGAAAGATTAAGTTGTTAGTAGTCAACAGAAATGGTTCTAAACACTGTGCATGGTTTATTTTACCCAGCTGGTACAGAAGGCTAACTCTAGTAAAGCACTTTCTCTTGGTGCATCCCTCTCTGCCAGTCACCTACTGAATAACCAGCCTCTGCGAAAAACAAGAGCTTTTGTACTCAAGGTGCTCCACAGCAGCACTCTCAATTCTGCTGCACTGATTGAGAGAGTCTCCTCTGCCTGGCCTTTCACTGCCAGACAATCCCAACACCATCCCCAAAAGGCATCTGTGGAAAACACACAGCCTCCCTTGGGATGAGCTGAGAAAGGTCCTTACACAAGGGCAGCCAGCGCAGAACTGACAAACTGCACAATGAGAGAAACTGAATGAACAGCATGAGCTCGATTTAACAATGCTTTTACAAATCGAAGGCTGAAAAGCTGGAGGCAAAAAAGGCACATATTAGACGACTGGGTCAACGCTTGCCTGATAGCGGGCAATTTCACTGTAAGAAGAAAAAGAAATAAGGAGAACTGTTTTGGAGGTAAGATTTAGTAACATCTAGCTCCTGCACTTAAAAAGAACAAAATCTATCTGAAATGTGTAAGCACATAAAATTTGTCCAGCAAACATATAGAAAAGAAAAGGCTTAACACATATCAAGTCCTTTATGTGATTTATCTTCAGCTGAGGCTACTGAAGTCGTGCATCATACCCTTCACTCGCAATTATCAGGACGCTCCCATATGAAGGGGTCTCACTGACACGTTAAATAGAAGCCAGATAAGAACCATCAGTTTTGCAGCACAGCTTTTGCTCACAGAAAAGTTTTTTTCATTCGCGCACACACACAGACCTGAACAATTAGAGCTACCGACATCACTTATAAATTCTGCTATTCATCATCCCAAATGTTACATTTGGGAGCTGGGGGAGGAAGGAGCCTACAACCAGTCAGATTTAATCATAACATCTGTTAAGAACTCCCAACCTTCGTTTTCATTCCAACAAGAAGTAACCTTTAAGAAGAACACACAAAAAAAGCTACACTCCGTTCAACAAAACCCACTTGAAATATTTAATGTCAAGGCACTGATAAATTTAAGAAAAAAGGTTGGGATGTTTCAGTATCTGCATAAAGCAGTTGGAGCGTGTTGCAGATTTACAGTGTCTGGCCAGAGCTGGGAGATGGAGCATTAAGGATAAGGAGGCTCAATCCAACGTGCTGCCTAAATCCAAGCAAGCTTTGATTTATATTAATTCCTTCCAATTTTAAAGATTCTGTGCCCATCTAATACCTGTCAGTGCACTAACTGGCTAACTCACCAGGGAGACACTACAAGCTGGGAGGGCAGTTGTTCTGTGGAACAGAACACTGTGGGGGCAGTTGTTCTCAACCTCGACAAAGCTTGGGAAAGCTGTCAGTAATCCAGCCCAGGAACAGGTCGGTTACTACCAAGTAAATCAATGAACACATAGAAAGAAAAATGAGTAGAGCAGAAGTACAGAACAATGATTACCCAGGTGTCGATGGCCCCTGCCAGCACCAGTCGTGCACTGATGTTTGTCACAGATTTTCCCTGCCCCATAACTAAGAAAAAAAAAAATTCAGCACCTTGGATCTCTCAAGGAAAAAAGGGGAGGAAATTGGTTTAAAAATTACAGAGGAAGGAAAGGTCTGCAGAATGAGGAAAACGTTCTCCTCCCCTTCCAAAAAAACCACACAAAGCTGAAAGCATATAGTTCAAAAGTTTTATAACAGCTTGAACTCCACAAGCTTCCTTGCACCCCCCCCCGGAAAAGGACATTCCTTTGTTGCCTTTAGCACCAAAGCTCCTCCATAAACTAGTCACATTTCCACTAGATACACTGCAAATATGAATTAACAGATTAACAAGAAAATCCAATACAATAATTCAGACAGCAGCACACAGTCTCATCTTCAGTTAGTTCAAACCAGATAAGGTCTCCTGCGGCCACCATTAGGTTCAAGGTTAGATGTCTCCAACCCATGCAAACGTAATGTCACCAGCATTTAGAGGCCGATGGAGAAAAAAATAATTAATCCAGATTCATCTCCAGAAGGTTTCACAGGTTGTTTTCCCCCCCCTACACCATCACCACATTTTAATTTTATTTCAGCAATATGTTTCACAGACTAAAATATTACACTTAACATTTGACACTAATGTGTTCGAACTAAGTTGATGCATTAAAAGGATTACACATGTACAGATTACTGAGCAGGTTCTTCCTGGATGTCTGCCAAAAAAATCCTGCAAATATTCTGGCTCTAGGCTCTCCCAGTTACACCCAGCATTCATCTGGATAGGTTAGTGTAATCGGTTTGCATGCCACAGAACAGTCTGAAGCAAGCAATTGGGCTGCTTTTACTAGAGCCAAGCAGAGTTATAGGCCCTGAATAAATTACAAAGAAGGTTAAACATCAGCTAATTCTTCTCACAACACATTACTGTTTGTTCTGGTGCCTTGACAATTTAATAAGTCAGCAAAACCATATATGTGACTTATCTTGTATGTGCAAGCAAGAGATTATTAGGAGGGAAAGGAATTTAAGTTCTCTGTAAGAGCAAATCTTGAACATTCCTAAAATAAGACTGAAAGCAAGAAAGGAGGAAGTTACCAGATTTTCACGTTTCTTGAATTTGTTTCTAAGCATGAGAAATTCACATGTTCCGAAGCCAATTTACATCTGCAGATTTAAGTACTGAAAATGCAATGAGAGAAAAGTCATGCAATAGGAGGTCCAAGCTGCCCACTAAAGGGTCTCTTACAGGTAGGGACAGGACTGCAATTCTGAACTAGATATATGTATAAACTTTATATATGTGTAAAACAACTCTCCTGTGGGCTTTCTGCATTTCTATACTTTCTACACTTGCCATTTCAAACTTATTGTGTTAATTTGAACTTCAGCTTGGCTGGGGGAAAACATGAATTTTGAAGTAAGTGTTTAATCACATCAGGATACACATGTTCCACCAAGAAATAAGTGTTTCTTTCAAACCTAGTATGGGGCAGGGGGTTGGGGAGAAGTATTGTTTTGTGTAATTCATCTGAAAAAGAATTATAAAATAGTTAAAGTCATACACACCCTTCCTGCCTCTCTGGGAAAGGAAGAGTGCATTTATTTATATATTCCATTCAGAAAGCTATATTTGAAAGCTATTTTAAGGCTGCAGATCGAAACGTTCAAGTAGCAACATTAAAGCAATTTGGACAAAAGGGACTTTTCAGCCTGCTACATTTGCACCCTACTACAGTCTTTAGATAAATTATCAAATGATAAAGATTCATGCCACAATCAATGCACAAGTGGAACGGGAGCAGTGGAGAACACACCACCACACCCTAAAATGCCCATGAGTTTTATACCTGTAGAAACAAAATCCTCTAGCAAAGCACTCCAACACTGTTTCAAGTTGTGCTACATTTTCAAAAGCTCATTCTTGACAGAACTCGTGTTTCTGCTTTTTTTCCAAATAGTTTTATAACCATACTAGTTGAATTTTGATACACATATTGCTTGAAAAGAATAAATTTCTAAAGGTGATATCAAGAGGTGTAAAGGAAGAACTGAAATCCTCACTGTTTGATGAAAATGTCATCAACAGGAAAACAATTCCTTTGTACAATGGGATGCAGTGAACCACTGTCTTCAAACATTGAATATTTCCTTCAATGTCACATTGAGTGATCTTGGCAGATCCACTGATCCCGAGTAATTAAGAACCAAAAGAAAATTGCTTGAAGAAGCAATAAGTTCTAATTCGACAACTTATGGCCCCTTTGTGTTGCCTTCAGTTCATAAAAAACCCCGTATTCCGCTGTCCTTCCCTCATTCATTCCACCATTAGCCTTTTACTGCATCCTTCAATTTTCAGCATCAACCAAATTAGAAGTAGTGTTTAGAACTCAAACTGCTAATCACCTGCTTGTACTATTGATCAGCAGCTTTTATAACCTACTACAGCTGAATGAGAAACAACCACAGAAATTTAACATCACGCTACATTTAGACTTTTGGAAGCAGACATCCTCCCATGCCTTTCCAGTAGTTAATTCCCCCACTGTTTTAGCACAGCAGTTTGAACAGCTGTGCAACCCACCAGATAGAAACAGATCCATCTGCAAAAAGATGCATTTCTAGAGGTTGTGGTGTTTCCTCCCAAAATCTGATCACTGCCCTGACACGGAGAACACTTGTGCCAACACAGCAACGGGAGACGCCACACAGAAGTAGGAGTGAAGAGCCAGCACTAGGCAGAGCAGCACAGGCTCCAGCAAATTCCACACAGAGCTACAGGCTGACAGACACTAAAGAAAGACCATCCATCCACTCCTCTCCTTCAAGACACAAACCAATACATTTTCAGTAAAAACTACTAGAGTCTGTGTCGATCAGATAGAGGGCAATCAACTTCAAGACTCCCAGACAGTCAACATCTATGGGGTTTTGTTTATTTGTTTTTGATGGTTTTCTCGTTTCCTAATAGTAGTCCTGAGAAGGCATAAGCCACACTGTGGCAAAACGACCACATTATTTTCGTTTCACAGACTGCTGTTACCTGCCACTGGCTCAAGAACAGAAAGCTCTCAAGGGTTCAGTGTTCACCCACTACCTCCAGAATGATGACAGCTTATAAAAAAAACCAGCCCCCTCAAAAGAAACTGTGGGTAGGAAATGGAGAACAAACACTCTTGCTTGAATGCTTTCCCATGAAGTGGAAAAGAGTCCTTCCTATCATTTCCTGTCACCTCCAAAAGCAGCTTTTTTTTTTTTAAAAAAAAAAAAAGAACTCGCTAAACTGCTTACATATTTATGAAAAAAGGATGCAAAAAAGTTTGCCTTTCTTAAAACACTCTCCCTATTTTTCCATAGTCTCAGAAAGCAGCCAATACATTTTTACTCAAATTCTCAGCAATGCTATCCTGCATTAAAACCATATTTGTCAAACTGGTACCCAAAAAAAAGATATAATGCCCTAGGATGGGCCATTCAGAATGAAACTATTTACAGACCCTCAACTGCAGCACTTGAATTGTACCTGCACTATCATGTATTTGTAAGCAAACAGTTTATCAATGAGGAACAGACTACATGTATTTGTTTCCCTGAGCTCATTACCACACCAAAACCCGAGAAGGAAGGCTTGTTGGATACAGATGACAAAACATGAAAATGATAACAAAATCCAACAATCTAATTCAAAAAAAATTAGTAATTTCCAATATCTCACCATTCACTCCCCCAAAAATGACAAAAAAAAAAATTGGTTTATGTGCATATAGCAGGTAGGGCACCATTATGTAATAGCAACATAAAACTAAGGAGTGACTGCTAACAACAGGCAGTGATTCCACATACCATTAAATAATTAAAGCTAACTGTCTGAAGGATTCTTGTAACCATGCAGTTTGACAGGTTTCAGGAAACTGAACTCAATATTTCACCGCATATTCCAAAAAGAGCTCATGTGTGTTTTACAAGGTCCCTGCACTCCTGTGAACCTTGTCCATTATAAATACGGGCTATAGATATATTCTCACTTTGAGATAACTTACACAGTTGACTATTTGCAGGGCAAACTAATGCAGTCAAACACTAAAGCTTCAAGGAGATTAGAGAGCTGCCAAGGTCTGAACTATATCAACAGCTTGAAGTCAGCTCATTCAATAAAGCTTTGACAGTATTACACTGGCAAAACAAACAAACCCATGGTATTCGCATCAGACCTAGCTTCCTGTTGCACTAGCTCTTTCTGCTCGTGTAAGGAGGGAAAAAAGCAGCTGTTAATTGCCATTTCTAGTGAAAGGATGTGATCCTACTATCACAAAAATACTACAACAGAGAGCTGTTGGGCCAGCACCCAAAGGCAATTAGAAATCAATGTGGACACACAGATTAAACGTTCTTGCTTTATTTCAAGCCTGAATTTGCTCAATTTTAGCTATTGCTCCCCTTCTACTCCACCCTCTTTTTCAAGTTAAGCTGTCACATGGAACTAAATCAAGTGTCTTAAAGAAATCAAAGTATATCATATCACTGTGTTTCAGTCAAACTTGAAGTTCCATTGCAGAAAGCCTGACTGCTTCCCATAAAATAGTGATGGTCACCGTCGATTATGTGACCGTCTTTTGTTCACTCTATTCATCGCTTCCCACATCCACTTTTCCCTGTTTTGCCTGGAACGGACCTTGGGCCAACACACTGACCCTGGTTCATCCATCCACCTGAAAATAATGGCTGTTCTCTAATTCCTTCATGCCTTCAAGACCCTAAAACGTACTAGAAGTCTTAAATATATTAGGGTGTAAACTGCTACCTAAAAATGTTTATCCTTAACAGTGATTGTTTAACATTCTCTTTGCTTACTGGAGAAAAGTTATGTTATCATTCTTGCAATATGGAAACACAGCATCTGGTTCCCCCTCTTACTAAAAAGACACTCATTTAGTATGATATAGATGAATGGGTACCGGCAAATTTACCATCTTCATTCATAGCATTTCATATTTGGTTTTTTCCTCACTTCATTCAAAATATTTCTTCTCATTAAACATAAATCAGTTGACCAGTAATTCTTCATTTACACTTATCTTCCATTATCAGCTGTGTTGAATGCTACTGCTTTGTTCCTTGTTTGTTTTTTTTTTTTCCCCTTGTAAGTTTCCCTTTTTTCTTATTTATACTTTCTAGTCCTCTAACCAGGACTTATTTTGAAAACATAATTATTGTTTCTCTGAAAATAATATTTGGTTTTGAAAGGTGTATAACAAAGCATTTTAAATTGTTTCCAACTATTTCTGTTTACACTTATTTTCTTCCCAATCAGTAAATTCTTCATGGCTTTTATGTATAGAAATAACAATCCTTCTAAAGCTTTCGCATATTACTATATGAATGCGTATATAAAAGCACACACTCAACACACTAACTTGGGTTAACATTTTACTTTTACAAAAACTTATTGACCTCAAGCTTACATACACAGAACCAGAGTTGCCTCATCTCTTTTGAGAGGTCTTCTGCATCTCCATCAGATTGCCAAATGGCTGGAAAATCTGTATTCTCCCTCCTCCTACACATTTCACAGATCCTGTCTCCCTAGTTTTTGTGCTCAAGCTCTTAAGAAGAAACTAGACCTTGGAGCACCTCAGTTGTTCTTGAACACCATGCAGCACACAAGGGTCAACATTCAGCATCCAGTGTTAGAACTGCAGCATTTCCAAGCAAACCTAAATCTCCTAAGCTTAGGTCTGATTCCGTACATCTTGGCTTGTTATTTCTATATGCAAGAACCTGCTTACTCGAGTGCTGCAGTTTTATGCATTGATAATAAACAAAGTTTTATTTTCAGAACTATTAGAAGAAAATTGCAGGCAGCAGTAGCAATAGTTGGGAGCTAATGGAGCTTTGGACCCATAGAACAAAAAAGAAATACACTGAACAGTCATATTCTTCACAACCTAAGAAGTCATTTTACTTACTACGTAGAGAACACTTTCATACTTGGTAGAAGGCAAAATCTCCATTTCTATAGCTCATTAGTAAACTATTTCCATAGTTCATTAATAAGCAAAAAGAATGTAAACTGACACCTTGAAAAATTGTTCTGTGCTTAGTAATAAACTTCTATTCCTTTCCAGACTTAAGGCAAATATGCACAGTATGTACACTTTGGATTTACATTTCATGAATTTAACACTAGTGTGGCAGAACAAAAATAGAATAACTTTATTCGTCCATGGAAGATAATATACTAAGTTCTAGCCTTCACTAGAAAACCAATCACTCCTCTATCAGATTTTGGACATTTTAAGCGCTTGGGAACTCACAAAATTGTGATTCTTTTCTCTGGGAACTATAAAGCCTAGCAAAACACATAACCTATTTAATACATCAAACTTTTACAAAAAACCTCCTTTCATTCAGGGCTCTCTGAGCAATTGCCAGGAGAAAAAGATTAAACCTTTGAGTGTTCTTGTGAAGGACAGAAGATCTGGAAACAGATCTCGATGTAATAATAGTACCAGTCACGACCATCTCCTATGGCCCACACATACACAAATTAAAAACAAAACAAACTGAAAAAACTGTTTATAAAACTCCTTCATCTATTTCTTAAAACCTTCCCTTCTCCACGTGACTATTTTAGTGCCTATGGATTCATGGAAACCCAAGGTATAATTGAGTGGTATTTCAGCAGGAGAGAACACCAAGAACATCCCCCCATACTCTCTGTACAGTGCCAGACACTCGGTACAGTTCATACCTGAGCATCAAAAGCAAGCCATCTGCCAGTTTCTTAAGCAGTGAAAATAGCCACAACTCCACTGACTTCAGCAGAAATGTGCTTATTTTGGCTGATGGTAAATTTGATCAAGGCTGTGCATGCAGGCTCTGTATTCAAACAGCTGCTTATTTTAGGCCTATCACCATGTTCATCTGGCAGTTGCAGAGCCACTTGCCCTCCACTGTAAAAGAACAGACACATTTCTTCCTTTCTTCCGCTGAAAAGCACCCAAGCCAACAGAATCATCGCTGGTAACACCACACCAAGAGATCCTGTCACTTTGAGGAAGTGATTCATGGCATATTGTGGTCTTAAAACTGCTCATCTATACTAGCTGAACCAGATGGCTTTTCTTCTACCATTTCCTAGCAGTATTAATTATTGTTTTAACATTTGAATAATAAATTCTCATCTCCCCTTCACTTAGAAATAATATTTCTGCTTTTAATGCTCCTCTGAATCTTTAATCTTGTCTTCAAGAACATTATCTCTTCCATTAAAATGATGTGTGTGTATATACACACAAATAGTCATTCAATCATTCATTATAGCTTTACGCTCACTATTGTAGAGGTACTCTGGAAAGGCTCTTTCCATAGCTGAAATTTTCAGGTAAAGCAGTTTCTTGACAGCACGATACAATATGATCCGTTTGATGAAGCGAGCAAAAAGCTGAAGTCATTTACTTCCATAACACTGGTTAACATTGGAAGTCTCACTGAGATCAATTTTAATCTGCCATTTATTACTACTTCAAGAACTCTACACGCCTTCAAGAGAATCTACAGTAAACCCTTGCCCTTTTTATCTCCTTCATACCTGAGATCACAAAACTAATATAAGTCACAAGCTTTAAGAAGATATTGCTTTCCTGTTGACTCAGATTGCTTCCAAGCAGCTTTGCACACAAAGGTATCATGGCATTACATCACACGGACCTTTTAAACTTGCAGTAAGAGGCAGCAATAATGCATACAGAACAGCTGGAGAACAGGTTTCATTTCAGCAAGACATGTTGGCGATCCTCTTCAGAGGAAAACCTTTGTCTTCCTGTTAATGGATTGCTACCATAAATGTTTCATGAGCATAATGTTTTATGCGGGTGCTAAGTAAGAAGACAAAAAAAAAAAAAATACTTGCTACTTCCAGTAAAACAATTGAACCCTGAGCCATTGAATAAAAGTACTCAAAACAAATGTCCGCGCATACATAGATACATTAAAAATAGCTTCACTGATCAACCAGAAGATTGCTGGGTTGAGAACTGCAGCTTCACACTTCACAAAGGAGGTACAACAGCACAAACCTCTTCTGAGTTGTGGGAGACAGAAGACAACCCACCTCAGAAAAAAAATTGAAACTTCAGAGTTCTACCCGAGCAAATTCGGTCTCAATGGCACTTCAATTCTCTTCCTTTTGTGGTGTGTGAAAGGATGTTTCTGATGTACACGCAGCAAGTTAACAGGACAACAAATATGTATTTTTGCCAAAATAGAAGGGAAGTACACCAGGCAGTACCATCTCTTACACAGCTTCATAAAGCATTTATTTGCAATTTTTGTAAAAAAAAAAAAAAAAAAAACAAAACAAAAACCACACACAATCTACTTGTTTAGTGAGAAGCTTCTTACTTCCCCATTTTGGCTGTAATTCAATAACACACTTTAAGAATCCAAGAGTTAAGTTCACATTTAAGTACGTTCCTGAGTTAAAGCCAAGGGGTGAAAATGGGCTGTTGAGCCAACGCAAAAGGAACACAGCATTAAACCAAGGGTACTGATGGCTGGAACGTAACACACTTAGCTGGACAAGCACAGACTGTGAAACTTAAAGTCATGAAATATGAGTGTCTCCTGCATCAGCTAAGAGTTCCTGCTCCAACAGTCAACAGCATAATGATTACCTTGATTTGGCTGTGCCTTGAGTATAAAGTCACAGCATCACATCAGCTACCTGTAGGCTTGTGCCACCTGTGAGCTCTCATGGCTTCCACCAATGCCTAAAACTATGTGAATCCTGAAGAGACACCCACAAAACACATCTCAGATCAGCTTTACAGCTACCGGCATCTGACCATTCACACCACTCACTGCATTGGGGAAAAATGCAAAGTAAATTTTTAGGGGCCCACCTCCCCCCAAAATTATGTTCATTAAATGTGCAAATTACAGCACAGTCCAGATAATTCACATTTGTGAAGCAGTGCTCTAGAACTACTTTATAATAAGAAGGTAACTGGCTTGTTAGCAGCCAGTCCTAAATAGACAAAAATTAAATCTGTCACAGAAAATATACTCCATTAGAACCAACACAAAAGATTTAAAAAATACAATAGTATTTTTAAAGTAGCCATTGGCAAATCTTATTTTACTTCAGCAGCTGAATAATTCAGAGCGAAAACGCTTTGTGGTTTCACAGTCAAAACAAAATTCTTTGATTCTTTCAGCACTTATTCTTTAAGTACTCTTTAAAAAGATAGACGCAGCACAGATTTCCGGGATTCAAAGGTGACCATTAGAGAGCGACAGGCACGCCTTGGTATTTGCAGCTTTTTCTTTACGGTTGTGCAAAGTGGACTGAAACAATGGCCGAGGAGAGCAAACTGCCATCCTTCACGAAGGAAGAAGAGAGAGAAAAGTGCTGTTTCCCAAGTGCTATTTATGCTGTTGCAGCTCTGGAGGGCTCTGAAGAAAGATCTGTTGCACGTTGAACGCCCTACTGACAGGGAACAGTCTCTGCCCCACATGGTTCACACAAACGGGATGTCAGACTAACCCAGCCCACATTAGTCTCGCTCGGTTATTAAAAAAAAACAAAACACAACCTAAAAACCAGCAGTTTCCAAATGCCCATATTTAAACAAACGGAACCCCAGCCGCAGCTCTCAGAGCCTCCTGGCTCTGCCTTTAGCTTATCAGGGTGGCAGAGCCAATTAAAATAAAGAGACTTATGATGCTTACAGCCTTCCACCACCAGGACCACTCATGGAAGGCTTAAAATGAAAGAGTAAATACAAAAGCAGTAAGGCCTGTAGCCAAAATAGCTGAAGCAAACGGCACGAACTCCTGAAGTGATGCCGCTCACAAGAGGGGTTTCCCGCAGCGCCCCAGCACTCCCCGAGGTGCCCACGCTCCCCAGGTCCCCAGGAAGGTCCCACAAGGACCACAGCACAGCTCAGCTGTGGAGCATCACGCCGAGCTCTTGCTGAGAAAGCTCACACTTTAATCAGCAGCAAGAGGAAAATAAGAGTGATATTAACTACAGGTAAATCGGCACCGGTTTTCCCTGCACCTCCTTTTTTGTCTTTCTACACCTCGAGAGCAGATTTCTTTACAGCCTTTGCATCTGAACCACTGCCTGTATTGATTTTAAATAGGAAAAATTTATAATAAGGAATGCATTTATAAAACCAGAAGCACGTTTCCTGTACTCCATAATTACTTCTATTCATACTTTTAAATTATATGGTATTTAACAAGGACTATATTCCAGTTGAAATGGAAGGATGGAAGGCAGTTTACAAGCGTGACGTCCACTGGGCCAAAAAAAGAATGGGAAAAAAAAAGGAGAGGAAAACAAAGCCAAAAATCCATCCTCAACACTAAATTATCAATTTCCTGTCACCACCAGTTTGTTCTGACCATAGGAACACTGGCTTCTCATTCTCCCCTCACTTTCACAGGGGCGGAAAGAGAGCTCCTCTGAAATCAGGGCAACATGAAAGTTACCATAAAGCACATAAAACTGCACCCAGGATATATAGAAAATTCTGCAGTTCCCTGGCAGCCCAAATTAAAATTATAACTACAGGCTGGGAGGGGGTAGGGGAACTGTCACACATGTGCAGCTCACAGGAGCACAAGTATCTAACACAGCACCTCAATGTAATGCACATTAGTCTGATCACAGACTGGAAACTCTTCAGGGCAAAGTCTTTGTTTATCTAGAAGTTGTGCAGAGCATCTCATACATTTCTTGTGCTAAATAAAGCATTTACTAGGCTGATTCTTCAAATATATACTTTTTTTAAGAATTCATGTCAAGGTACACTTTCTTTTTATTATTTCTTAAATCTCACAAAGAAGCACTACCCTGACAATTTTTCCCCCCTCTTAGGAAAGTAAATCACATCCCTTCCTTCACCTAGTGAAGTCTGTGAGAACAGGCTCAAGCTCAGACTTTGCATACTTATTATTTGCCATTAGCTATTAACTCCCACTCAGAGTGAACTTATGCTACTTCCATAGTCACCTGCATAAATACGTTTTGTCAAACCACAAAATTGCAGGAAAAAAAAATAAGAATGAATGACCATTACAAATCCATTTGGGCTACATCATTATCATTTCAGACTACAACCAAATCCCATTTTCCCTTTGCAAATTCAATTCCCATCAATAGCCCCATACATCAGTGGCTGCTCATGTTTGTGGCCTCATTTTTTACATTAAAAAAATTGAAAGATTACTGCCAGTGTATAATAGGCAAACTGCATTTTCAATTCCCAACACATGTGCTTCAGGGAAAAAAAGAAACACAAGGTAAAGGGAAGAAATGCAAATGAATGCACTGCTATCAGCTGTATATTACCCTAGTGACATTACCATACTTCATATCTCTGGTTGCATACTTCAGAGGAAAAAAACCACCACTACGTTGTCATTTGAGTAAAATCTTTTATCATTTTACTGAATACTAGTTTACTTCTTAGGTTTCTATTTTATTTACCCAGAGGCAGCAAAACCAAGCAGAGAGATGTCTTTCTGCACATATAGTTTTTATCTACTTCGACAACGTTTTTCCCCCATGACCAACATGGGTAACACAAGCTGGGTTTCAGCAGAAGTGCTGCTTTCCATGTGACAAGACAAAAATCCAAAACATACAAACATACATAAAAACCCAACCCCCCACACACATATTGGAAAGGTTACACAACTCCTTGGTGTTCCAAACCTCCTTTTCCACCCATTCTGCAGAGCATCACAGAGCAATAAATTCTGCAGGAATCAGAACTCCAAACTTCTCAGGAAAAAACCCAAACAAGCTGTAGTCCATCTTTTACAGCTACAAGAACCCAACCCCCTGTGCAACCTGCATTAAAATTCAGCATCTGAGCATCATGGATAATTTGGGCAGGCTAGAGCTGGTCTCATCTGGTAAATACCCATGTCATTTGTGATGTGCTGCAATGCAACAGAGCAACTCTTTAGGGAATTAGAGCAGACAGGTAGCTCCTGCCAATCACTTCGAGGGTCCATTCTCGCACCAACAGACAGAAGATTCAGACGCAATTCCAATTAGTGCTAATTGCAGTTCTCTCCAAGTCCCTCCGCAGCCAGAGATGACAGAGACTTCATACATGGTTCTTAACACAAGTGGCAACATTAATTTTGTTCGCTTCAAAATCCTTTCTGGATGAAAAGCCCTAAGCTTGGTAAATAAGTTTACTAAGCTTTCAAATGGCAGAAGTACCCTCTATTTCTCAGAATTCCACACAAATATTTTCCTTCACTTCAGATGTCATACGTATCTGAATAGGAAATGGCTGCTTCGTAGGTTTTCACACTGCATTTCTCTAAACATAAGGTTGCAAGTCTTATGAGATCTTGACAAAATGTTAATAAAAAGTGATTAAATACACACTGAGAAGTAACACACAACCCCACAGCTCTCCACTCCCAAACCCCATACACAGCCCCCATGGGAGACATACTCTGGTGCTGCACACAGGGCCAAGGGACCTTCTCCAACAGCAGCAGCATCCAATGCTTCTCAAAACAGGCTGTGTCCAAAATACCCTTGGGGCACAGCAAAATAGCAGACTGCTAACAAAGAGACCTGGAGTTTCTTTCCCTCCAGTATCACCACCTTCTTCCCAGACACACACGTGTAGTTGTCATGACAGAAGCTGCACACCTTGGTTTCTCCTTCTCTCCTCTGCAGGCATTGATTTGCTCAGCTGTAGGAAGAGCTGCCCACAGTTTCCTGAAGGGCCACATCAGTTAACCACAGACAGAGCACAACAGATCAACAAAATCTTGCAGAGTAAATTCAGGTCAATATTGTATTGTAGTCTTCATCAATGGAGAGGTTTAAAGGCAACAGTCTTTTGATACCAAAAAAGGCCTCATTTTTCTCCACTGAAGCATCTCTACCACCTGTGAAACCCATGGTGAAAGACAAATACTGTTTATAAAGGATACTTTGGGAATAAAGTTTTTTACACTGCAATTTCACACCAATTCTGCAAACAATGAAGTCTGTCTACCAAAGATGCTCAAAAGTCCATCCATACAAACAGACCCTTTCGAGTAACCAATACAACTCAGACTAAAACTGCTGCCAACATTTCATGCCTTAATCATTGAATATTTAAACATACATATCTACAAGACAAATGTCAGTGACCACAGACTACAAGCCTATAAAAAAATAAAGTTAAGTTTTAACAATTAATTAAACCAGTTCTCATTACCTCAATTTCCATCTGCAATTATAATCATTTCCCATTTAAAATATCTACCACATTTTATTCTTAATTAAAAATGACATCCTTGCAAAGAAGTGCAATATGAATTAACAATTCAAATGTTATCTATGCAAATTTGTTAGTTCTTTGATTTTTCTACCCCTTTATGCAAAGTCATGTGTAGGTTTATTTTTATTGAGCTTGTATAACTTCACTCAGCGACGTCTGCTCTGAACTCTATACATAATATTTCAATCCAAGGACATAGAAATAAGTTGTAAATGGTGCAATTTCTCTTCAAGTCTCATACCATTAAGAATCAATAAATATGCAAATAGATATCTTTCCTAAATAATTAAAAAAAAAAACATTCTGTGCAATTTTAGGATTTAAAGACACTACACATTTCCAATCATTTTAACAACAGCCATTTCTTCAGGCCCTGCTGTGTAAGGCCAAAGGGGAAATTACTGCAACACAATGAAGCCCCATCTTTAAATCAGCTTTGTCTACACCTGGAGTTCCAGTGACTGGACTCCTCAAAATGACTCTCTACAGTCAACCCTCCCACAAGCATCTCTTACCCAACCTGGTTTTATCTGCCACAGCTGCATTTTGAGCTTTCACTCAAGATTTAAAATTTCTCCCTGCTTCATCAGCCAAGAGCAGTCTCACCTCAGATTGCTTAGGTGAACCAACTCAAGGCATAGTATTAGTGCTTCAGAATATAAAGGGTTTGCTCACATTTTCTGTTATTTTAAAAGGAGTTCATCAACAAAGTAGGAAAAAAAGTTACAATTTTAGTGCAAGTCTGCTTAGCTGTTTCTTTTCGTACCGAGAAAACTCGAGAGTTTAAAACCCATTGAACATGAGAGTGTCATTAGAATATGTTCATAATTACAAATGCATCCTACCAACACGGATCCCTGCCTTGCCCAAAGCTACTCTTCTACCCCATTCCAGCAGGAAACACGCTTTCAGTGAGGGACCAGCTGAAACAGCTCCGTGCAAGTACGATGCTAAGGGATTTTCTCAGGGAGGACCAGACAGCTCTGACAAGAGGGTGCCTGCAACTGCTGTGCTCTGGCTTCCCTGCCAAAAGAGGGCATCCTGCAGCTGGGAAAAATTAAGGCGTCATCCGGTAAGTTTTTCTCTGCTGTGTGACAGTAAAAGGAGGTTATGCAGAGCAGCAATTAGCTGTATATACTTAGTAAGGAAAGCAAGCAAAGGTGGCCAGCTGCTTCACAGATAAGATCCACACAGAGATTATCATTACAGACCAGGAGGTGAATTTCTCAAGGTCCAGAGGGCAGTGCAATGGCTTTAAACTGACTATATACTTATGATGCAATTAGATGCATCAATACAAGGCACAAGAAAAACGCAATAGATCTGAGCAAGATTTGCAGTTTACCAAATTACAAGGACATATCTTGAAGTCAAATTACACAAACACAATTACACAAATTACACTGTAACCTTCAAAGGAAGAGGTCTTCCTTGTATTCCAAAAACCTCATTGTGTTTTATTTATAAATTCTGGCAAGACAAAGTTTGAAGTCATACATTTATTTCACTGGCTAGTTTAGAAACCCTTTTATTCACTGATCTTTTTCCGTCATAATCTCCTTATTTAATTTAAACAGAGTGCATTCTCTTGTTGTGAGTGTAATTTCCATTTAAGTTGCTATAACTTCTGCATAAAGGAATATGTCAATTCAACTCACCAGCCAATACATTCTTCTGGGCTATGAAAGCAAAAAGTAGACTATTTATACATCCCAATGAGGGTTGCTTTTTTTTTTTACTTTTTCTTATGAAAAGGCCAGATGGCAACAAGCCCCATATAGCACACCTAGGAAAAGCCACAGGATGTTTTTACACAAACACTAACTCTATTTTCTTCTTTCTTTCTCAACTTGCAAAGACTGCTTGAGATAAAGGCAACTAGAAAGATGTCTGAAGGCAGGTCTCTGGAATCAACTTCTCCTTATCCCTCTCACTCTTCTAGAAGCAAGCACGTATTAAGTCTCTCTCTCCCCCTCCAATTATGTCATTTGTCCTCTGCTAACTCTTATCCACATTAAAAAAAAAAAAAAATCCTTCTATCCAACGTTGTAATTGGAGGAGCTTTAAATAGATAATTTAACCTTGGGAGGATGTTCATTTTCACTGAGCATATCTCTCCAATCTATGAAACGGACAAATCCATTCACCTGAGCATGCCGTTCTTTAATTGTGACAGCACTGTGAGATAATTCATTTCAAATAGCCCAGGGGGAACATGAATGCCCAAATCAGCCCAGGGCGAACATGAATGCCCAAATATTCAATAGACAATGATACCTTTTGAAATGAAAACTCAGGCTTGCAAAGATGGTTGTTGCATGATCAACACACCAACACCATGACACAGAGACAATTTATTTTGTACACCAAAATGAATTACTTTTTCAGAACGTATTCAGTAATTAGTGGATGTATCATTTTTGATCTGTCTCCATCAGTGCACATCAGTTTACCAGCTCCTCTCTCAGAGGAGACCTAGCTGATTAAAGAAAAATGGAAAGACCACTGCTATTTGTCCTCTTTGAAAAATTCCACCAGCTCAGTATCAACGCTGACTTCATTACAAAGCTCAAGAGCAACCCAGATTTATCCTGAAGCCAATCTTACAGAAGCTCAAAGGGTGAAGGTTTACCTGTAAGGTCCTCTAGGTCAGAGAAACTCAGACAATGCCTAGGGAAGGCTTCTTTTTGTCTGAAGTGTAGGATGCTCTAATAGACAGATGTATCCAAAAGGAATTCAAGCCACTAAAGGAAAAAACCAATTTCTCTGGGGATTATACAGCATCTCTTCCTCATTGCCAAGGTACTCATATTCAGCACTGTCAGACATTACGACCCCTCAAGGATGTCTCCAAGCCTGAGAAACAGTGCCCCACATAGACACCCAAGTCCTCAGAAGTATCTTGGATCCACCCCAACAGACCAACCTATTGCTGTGCAACATACACTTCTCCCTGTCTTCATTCCCAAGGAGAGAAATCAGCTAGGCTGATATCTACATGTGTAGGTCTCAGGCCAAGGCAGCTTTCCAGCAGCCTGACTTCACCGGGGCATGGCAATGCACCAAGATCCTGAATTCCCCACCAGAAAGGTCTTCCTCTCTCCCAGGATTCAAAAGAGCTCCACAGTACCCTGGCTGCTCTCACACTCTTTCTCTCCCCAGGGATTAAAGCAGGAGGAAGTCTTGCCAATTGATACCTAACTTCAGCTGAGCCCAACAAACTGGAGCACAGGAGTTCATCTTCTCTTTTGCCACAATAGGGAGAAAAGCCACCCTGGCTTCAGCAAGCTGGTTCAGTCAGGCTTGATTGCATATGCCTGGGCATGCAACTGCTCCTCCTTGTACAGCAAGTCTTGAAGCACCATCAATAACCTTGCCAGCATCCTGCTGAACCAGAGTCTAGGAGGGAAAAAGCACAGCCACTGCCTCAGAGCTTCTCATCCAAACACACACATTAACCAAACCAGAACCCTCAAGCCACAATCTGGAAGAACACAGCAAGGAACCCCACAATGTTTCTCTAAGCAAAACAACCCATGTCACTGAATGCAACATCTGCCTTCCTTAGTGTCTCCTTCAACTGCAATATTTAAGCATCACACAACATACAGGAACACAAGGAGCCAGGACAGACTGTGTGTATGGGTATGTTGTGATGAATATAGTCCAAACTGTTCAAGTCTAATTAAATTTAAGTTCTTCTAAATCAGGAGTGACTTTGGTCTAAGGAGGACAAAGGAGTTCAAGTTTGCCCGTCACAGGTGCGATGTGTTCACACTGGCCTTCATTGCAAGGAAGACAGGGTATCAGATTCAGCTTTTCTGTAGCTGTCAAATCCAACTCCAGCAACAAAAGCTAAAGCAATTCAACCTCGTTCAACATCCTGGAAGTGATGCAAATGCAGACTGTCATCTGAGAAGTGCTGGTTACATACAAGTCAACTTAGAGAAGGTATTTTTAGCATGTTTGTCCAGCTTCATCATTTCAAGTATAGCTACGGCCCAGTCCATTGGTGCCCTTCTCAGCGATACTGGAACATCAGGAGACATTGAGGTCTTTAGGAGCAACACACCCCATCACTCTTAAAACCCAGCATTTCTTCAAAGTAAGGTTCAAACCAGGACAATAGAAACTATCAAGTTTAAGATTCTACAATACACAGTACCTCAGAATCAGTTTGTTGGGTTTTGTGCGGTTTTTCCCCCCCTCAAAATTATCATCAGATCCCTTCAATTTACAACTTGGGCAAATCACCTATGATCTGGGGTATCATACCATGCAATGTCCTTTATTTGTCATTTGCAGAACTCTAACGTGTTGCACAGTGTGAATTCTGGGCTTCACAAACACTCCTGGCATGGAAGGGAAAACAGCTCAACTGGGGAAGAAGCAGCAAAGAAAAATATAGCTGAAGTTTATGTTAAAATACGTGCTAAAATTAAACTGATTTTTAGAACACTGGTATGTATTTTGCACAGGCTCTGTTGACACTATTTCTATTGCTTTTTCGGTCTTTTTCTTGAAACACTAAAGAAAATATATAGTGGGTAAAATGGAACATAGACAGGAAAAGAGAGCAATCTGACTGCGAACATGACTGTACAAATAGCTTGCTTCTTCACTGGCTTTTCTCATTGAAAAAAATGTGTCTACAGGCATTAGTGTTTGAAAACAAGCAATCTCCACACATTTCCCCTCCATGACACAAACTGCCCAGACTGATGAGGCAACATGTAAACAATAAAACATCAATGCCACTGTAGCTTTTCAGGGAAGAAACTGCAATGAAGTATCATTGTCTTCTATCACCGTATCCTGGAGTAGATAGTTTTTTCCTCGACAACATTGCAGTAAATCACTCACTGGTCAGATTTCATCTGAGGTTACACCATCACACTCAAGGTAGAAATCTCCACTGAACTGAGCATGAAGGGTTTTTTCCAGACCAAAACCAGTAGACCCACATAACTAATTGCCTCGTTACTACACAATACAGCTTTTCTCCACACCACTCCAGCTACAGTGATAACAAGTGCTATCAGTTCTTATATACATATATATATCTCCAGCTACAAAGTTTAAAAAGAAGACATTAGCTGAACACCTTCCAGCCAAAGGAATCACAAGGCTACCCGATTTCAGTGTTACCTACCAAAGAAATTTCCTACCTTATAAAGTAGTCTCATCTGCTCTTTGGACAAGACTATTCTTCCAAAAAAAATAAAATATCTCATCTTGCAATTTTGTCTCTAAGCATGGATTCAGATACACATTACGAATCCCCAGTGTAAAGTCAGTTCTACTCCACTACTACAACATCTGCCGAACATTCATTCTAATATACCTACTAACTGCTTTACTATTGGAAGAAAACTATTCAGGTATATAATTCCTAAGCTTAATTATTATTATGCCAGGTTTTAAAAGAAGTAGTATTCATACATAAATATATATATATATATATAGGAACACATGGCATCTTGAATGCAAAATAGCACCTCAAAAGTACTCAATAGGCCAGACAGAGCAGAAGAGCGATTTTAGAGCATCCAAGCTTCCTCCTTATCAGTAAGGGCAAGATTCAAAATGCAAAATCATAGAATGGTTTGAGTGTGAAGAAACCTGAAAAATCATCTAGTTCCAACCCCCCTGCTCTAGTTTGAGCAACTAGACCTAGTTATAGGTCTATAAATCTATAAATCTATTGTCTTCCAGTTTAAAACTGTTGCCCTTTTCCAATTGCCATACTCCTTGGTAAAGAGTCCACCCCCATCTTTCCTGCCTTAGCCTAGCTCTCAGGAGGATCTGCTCTCTAACCTTGCTGGGCACAGAGGTAAGACCAACCAACCATGTCTTCCTTTGTGTAACCATTTCTAAAATGAGGGTTACATTCCCCTTTTCCCATCAGCAGAAACTTCACCAGACTGACACAGCTTGACAAATCCGTGGGCAAATCTTATCATGACCCATAGACTCGTGCGCCTTCAGGTTCCTTAGATGGTCTCAAACCTGATCTTCTCCTACAGTGGGTGGTTCCTTCTTCTCACAGTCCCTGCCTTTGCTGGGGCCTTGTGTTACTGGCCTTGATCTTTTATTTTGCTCATTATTGCAAGGCCCAGATATCAGTGATAACCAAAATAGTGTTCACCAAAACAATGTATTTTATTTCCAGCTCAGCAAGAGAGACTACTCTTAGTAAGGTCCACGTGCTTCAACATTATTTCCAAAGAATGCAACCAAATGTGTCAAACTCCAGGATGGTCTGTACTTCACAAATAGAAGCAAAAAGGCAAATCAAACTGTAAGCCCTGTCTCTCATACTCGGAGTATGCCATTTAGAAACATCTGGTTTTGTAAAGAAAGAGAGCAATGCTTTATTACAGTGGGATCAGTTCAACAGAAAGCACAACTGTCAGGTAAATTAAAAACTGAAGATCAAAACAGAATTATTTAGCAAGTGAACTTGTTACTAATAGAGTGCAAATGAGACAAGCTAGAGTTGTTACCCGTTGACAGTGTGCATCTTACAAGCCTCATCTGGCTCTGCAGACACAGTCTGCGCCCAAAATGCTTGATGATGTCTCCCAAATACAAAATCAAACAGGGGAATGCAATCTCAAACCGCAGAAATGAAGAGTCATTGATCAAGATAGCAATCAAAACTGTAAAGCGTGAAGGTGTAATCAAGACTACTGCAAAACTGTAAGGCTCCTTAGATCCAATAGAAAAAAAAAAAAAGTTAATTTTCTTCCTAAGTTGGTTTTGACCTTGAAAGCTAATTGCTGAAAGAGAAAAGGTCATGCTGCTTAATAACATGAAATAGAGAAAGCAGTACATGCAGACAGTGTTTGACATGAGGCATTAATTACCTTTTTGACAGGGAATCTGTTTGTGGTGTAATGTATTACTCCTTGTTTTGAACTATGGCGAGAATTCACTTACGACAGGTGTCACTAGTATGGAGACAAGTCACTGTTACCTTACATTCCCAGAACACTGTGTGTATTCATATATTTCTAAACACAGCTGGCTTCTTGGCACATAAACATGAATTCCTGTGTGGTTCTAAGTTAAAAAGAAATGGTTTGCTGTTTTGATATCAAATTCAAGCAATTCACACACAACTCTTATTTTGTCTTCAACGATGAAGGAAATGTGCTCTCCATCAGTGTCATCTAGTAACCAATGATGGTTTGTTCCTACAAAACACTGGTTTAGCAGTTTACTTAAGGGACAAGACCCAAGGTAGCCAGATCTGCCCTTTTTGCCCTTGGTTTGCTCTCTTCCTTGACTCATTAACATATCTCAATCAAAGCAGGTGGAAGCAAAAGGAAAAGTGAAAGAAAGCTGAACCCAAGAGATTAAAGTAACAGGCAGCTCATAATACTCAGGATGTTCAAAGCAAAGTTAAACGCAAAATGATATTTAGATCATCCAAAAGGTTGTCATATTTGGAAGTAAGCATTCCAGGCATTCTTAACCATTTCTGAAATTATGAGAAGCATTAGGTAAGATGACAACAACCCAAAGAGTGATCTGAGAAAAATATTGGCATTCACTATTCCAGTGACTGAAGTTTCACCTTGTGCAATTTAAAATGCGATGTAGGAGAGTATAAATGCTCATATAGACACTGATCCAACATGGGTAGATGCCGAACTTCACTTGATCCAGAAGAGGCAGAGCAAATACTTTACCAAAAGCTTCCACACAAGGACCATGTTCTCCACCATAGCATCTGGTCTACCCTTTATGAAAGTGCTGTTTCCTAAGACATTAACTAATTCTTCCAACCAGATACCTACATTAGTGACAGAAAGCCTTGCCAGTGAAAACTGAACATTCACATATGTCATGAACATAGAGGACAACCGTTACACAGAAATATGTCCATTTCTGTCCAGTTGGGCAGCCTGTACTGTAAACTAAAGATGATTTCCTGCACCCTGTGAACAACTCACCAGAGCAGCAACACAGTGTCCTATTATGGACACTTCATCAGAGCACCACCTTCAGATATTTACTCCAATATTACATTAAGGCTCACCATTGCCTTATCTGGGAAGTACCAGCATTGCTTCAGTCTGAATTCCATGCTGAATTTGACCCAGGTTAATTGTTATTGCTGGCAAACTGCTGGCTGCGTGGTAAAAGCCAGCTGACATCATGACAAGAGCTGCTTACAGGAATTGGTGTGATGTAGGCATATCCAAGCCAAGGACTGAAGGCAGAGAGCCCCAGACTTTGCTTTTTCCACTGGAAGCCATCCCTGCAGAACACTGCCCAGATGTGCCAGGGGAAGCCTGTGCTACCCTGCCAGTGCAGGACTCCTGGGTCAACAGCATTCACCACAGCCCCCAAGCATATGCTTCCCCTCAAGATGTTTTTAAACTACTTTTAGCTGCCAAATATTCTTTATGGAGTTTATTTCTCAGTGATGATTTAAAATAAATGTTTATTTTTAAATCATATTTGACTTTTTTTTTTTCATACACTGCAAAATAATCCATTCCTACATAGGCAAAAATTAGGAATTTATGAGGTCTGGCAATTATCTTGATGGAAAGAACCAAGTGACTTAGTCAAACATACAGGGGTTTACTAAAAAAAAAAAAAAAAGCGCCTGCTCTAGTAGTTAAAAAACAAATGAAATTGCTTCTTATTGATTTTAATTTAGGTTGAAACACTAGCTGTCTCTCCAACAAAGCCAGAAATGGAAATAACTATAAATGAGTACAAGATGTGATAAGATAGACAGATTCTTAAGTAATCTAGTATAGAAATGACCTCCAGTTTAGAAAGTAGTTAAAATATGATATCATATATATGGATCAATAAGTTTGCATTTGTTTCAGCTCCAAAAGCTGGAAAGCTAAGTGTCTTTTTTTTTTTTTTTTAGTGACTCTAAAATGTTGTCCAATTAAGCTATACTGGTGTGTGTTGGGTTTTTTTTTTTCCTTACAGATCCTCTAGATTCTAATTTACAAATAAAATCAAGAGAAGCAATTAAATGTTAAGTACTATCAGCATGTTTCCCCAAGTGATGCACACGTGCAACAGAATAGAAGTAGTCCAATCTTGATACAGAAGGCCAGGTTACAAATTGAAATACATTTGTATTACCATTACTTGCAGGCTTCACGCTCTAGCGAGTAGTAACGCTGGGCATTGGGCCCCCTCTCCTGCAGAGGGGGGGCTCTTTGGCCACCAGTCTCCCATTGGCTGCAGATACGTGTTACCCCTCCAGTCTCCAGCGACACGGGGGCAACCAGGGGCTTTGGGGACACAGTACAAGCACACACAGCACAGAACAACACTGGAAGGGGCTCCTAGTGATGGACTCCATCACTTTAAAGTCTAGTTAGAACCTTCCTGGCAGAATGCCTAGGGACTCCTCACAGCTCTCCGGGCCTGCCCGCCTCAGACTACCCTCTGTCCTCCTGAAGCACACAAGAATTATTGGTAATTATCAAGTACGATTAAGTTTATGATCCTTTCAGTGTCTCAGAACTTGACTCAGTATTAGCTGATCAGTACCGATCAGGTCTTCTCAGTGGTTTTCAGTGAAGGGTCCCATATTTGAAAGATTGGAGCCCCTCTCAAGTTGTAAGTGTCTCTACCTTTTCATCTACCTTCATGGACACCAGCATCATTCCAGACAGGATAACATTAGCCAGAGGAAAAGGAATTGTTTTTCCTCATTTGGTGCAGCACAGTACAAATTTCCCTAAACAAACACCATGAAGGTGGAAAGTTAAAAGCATCCGAGGGAGACCACCGAACAGAAAAAGGACCACAGTAACAGAGCAGACCTTCTAAGCCCTTGCAGCTGGCTCAGTACCAGTCTCCTCACCTGTATCCACCAGTAGAAGAAAAAGAAGACACCTCAAGAAACACTTGCAACCAAAATGAGCATGAGTAACACTTACGGGGTAAAAGAATGGATAGGGAAAACACACATTCCTAAGAAATCTATGGCCTCCTTGGGGTTACAAATCATAGTCCCCACTCCAGGTTTCCAATGAAGCTCAACTGTGAGGCCCAACAGTGTTATCACACAAGGGTGTTAACTGTGACCAGGTCACAGTCATGTTCTGGAGCTGTGTGAAGCTTTCGGTTTTCAATGCTTAACAGAAACCAAACCCTGGGATACTCATTTTAGGTAACTCCACAACAGGCACCTGGAATATTACGGGATGCACTGACTGCTACCCTCTTAAAAAAAAACTGTTGAGCTACAAAAGAAAACAAACAAAACCAGAACAAAGGAGGCACCTAAGACACTAAGCTCCAGAGGACCTAAGTCAAAGAGGCCTGCCTTTCTACTGCTCAACTCATCATTACTGCTGAATTAAAGCCACATTAAAAAAAAAAATAGGGTTTATTTTATCAAGTTAAAAACCCTAAGACTTAATGATCCAGACCACATCCACTGAACAGTAGACTATTTTGTTCAGCGCTAAATCCAATAATGATCTAGAAGTCATACTAGGCAAACAATCAACATGAGCTTTCTTGCTGTGGCAGAAAAATAGGCCACCAAAAATCCTCGGATAAATGGAAAGGGCAATAGCATCGTGCATATGCGATATGCATGAAATCAGTGCTCATCTCTGATGTGTACCCTTCAAAAAAAATTGTAGAAAAGGCAAAAAAAGGTTGCTACAAAAATTACTGAAGGACTGAATAAAACCTGATGGCAAAAGGTTTGTGGAGTTCAGGTCACAAAATTAATCAGGACATTGTAACATTGTTTTATTTTCATGGCAACAAAATAGCAGAGGGCTCTTAGTAGAGAAAAGCGAAACATACAAGGTAGTTGTTAAAGTGGCTGTATATTTGTAGTTTGAGCTTCACAGCTACAGTGAATAATACAACCAACCACTTTTTTGGTGGTTTATTTGTTTTTGTGACTACTTTCTTCAAGCAAAAGAAGTCTGTTATTCCTTCAAAATGGGCATCAAACAAGTAATTGATTTTTAAAAAAACTGACAGCTGTTGACAGCTGTGAAAACTTCACAGATTCCTTTGCAACAGCCACAGCTCTGGTCAAAAACCTAGGTACAACTCAACAGAACAATTCCAAGGACTGACACACATGACAAGCACCCCTCCAGAAAGCCAGAATTTTAACCGAAGCACTGGATACCTCTGCTCCACAGCAAGCAGAAACGTATAAAGAAGTGGTTTTGTGATTCTCTGGTAAAAAGCCTCCGAGAAGCATAACGGCCGTATCAAAACTGTGCCCCTTTGACACAAAGCCAGCCTAGGGAAATACTGAAGAGAAGATGCATGGTCGTTTTTCAGAATAATGTTGTGATGAGGGTTACAGAGCAAATCTCACCTGGTGAAAGCTGCCACAAAACAGTCGCATCAATCCTACTATCGCAATTTGCAGCAGCCGAGCACCTGCCATTATGCCAAGATAAAACATTATAAACTTGCACATTTTGCACCTCAGGTTTACAAAGATAACAGTGAATTAATTCACAGTAAACAAAAAGAATCACTTCACAATGCATAAACAATGTAGTAAGAAACAATTTTAAAAGTCACAGTTTCTGAAACTGCTGTCACTGAGCCTGTACTTTTAACACTTACTTAAATAGCTAAAACCACACAAAGGTGTTGCTTTGGAACACAAACAGTTATACAGAAGACATATAATCTGATGCAAAACCCTTGGGCAAAGAAGAAAGGAAAAATAAACAACTAATTTTAGAACCCGAACACTCCATTAGCAATTCTCACCAATTAAAATATGATGCAACTGCTGTCAACAGGCAAATTTTACTTGTATTTTAAGCATAGATTTAAATACAAAATACACGAGCTACTGCACTATAAGAATAATAAGCAAAGTAGTTACAAGTAGGATGGAGGCCAACAAGAAGAAACACTCAACTGATCCTTTTTGCCTGCCTGCTAAATGGCTGCAGCGTTTAAGAGACAGCCATGGTGCACAAACACTCCTTTCTACTTTGAATTCAGTAAATCTATACCATAATCTCCAGAAGCCTGAAAGCACCTTAGAAATCAAAACACTAATGAAAGTCTATTGAAAATTTAATCCCTAAACTCACTTGTGATAGCAGCGTAGATCTGTACTTTATTATTTGAAAGCTACTAGGCAACCTAATTGTCTCAACTCAGAGTTTCCAGGGGGTGGAAGGGCAGGGGAGGAGGACAGATGGACACAACAGCCTCATGCTGAGCCCACTAAACTGATGCTCATATAAACATACATCCATCCAAAAATAATCACCAAACTTGCTCTAAGTAGCTCTTGGCCAAGACTTACCTAGAGATGTGTATCACTAACTTCACTACCTCCTAAGATATAAAACAAGAAGGGGAATTGGTAAAAAAAAAAAAAAAAACACCACCGAAACCATACAACCACAACACAACAAAAAAGAAATTTAAGAGGAGAGTATCTCTAAGCACCCCAAAGGCAGGTACTGGTCCTCAGTGGTGCAGCAGTTACTTCACACACATCCTTGTTCTAAAGACGTGGAATGAGGCCCAAAGAAAGTAACTTCCTCACTGTTTAGCATCAGCAAGGGCCAGCACAGAACTGTTTCTATTTACCTCTGCAGTAGAAAAATGGCTTATCCAGTATTGGCACAAGTGATTTTCCCTTCATATCCTGATTTTTCTGCGTCCACCACTTGTTAAGTTCACTTGCAGCCTGGGACAACTAACACTGCTTCTCAACCACTCTGAGAAACTGACCAAGACTTCCCACGGCTAAAAAACAATAACTTAAATTGTAGATGCTTTTCTAGGAATAAGGAAAGGGCAAGGCACTGCTTAGATTAAAGCAAGTTTTATAGCATTTTTTATGTCTCTTACAAGCCTCCTGCAAGGAATAGGAGATGGAAAGAGTGAAGTGTGAGAAAAGTGAACAACTGTCCGTATTGCCTGCAAGGAGTTATCAGATAGCTTTCCTTTACTGTCAGCAGAATAAACTGACTCCCAACAGAAGAACTTTAACAGCATTCTGTCAGGAAGACAGACACATTTTATTTCGAAAAAGAGAACAAAACAGCTGCCACAAGACCAAATAACATCCCACATTTTGCACCTAAATACCAATGCAGCTCTTCAGGGCTCAAGGTCTCATTCATTACATATCTGCAAGCAGAGAAAAGGATTTTTCAAAGCAGCTTTCCTAAGCTAAGCAGCCAAGTCTCAAAACACCTAGATTTTCTTTAGAAAGGCCTCCATGCTGTGAATGCAAAGTCCCTCAAAGCAGGCACTGGCACAGGATAAACATATTCAGGCATCACCGCAGCATTTATGCATAGAAAAACTGCAACACCCACGTCAATTGAGATTTTATGTGTCAGTCCTGCTGGCAGGTGCACTATGTGGTCAAGTTTTAAGTTCCAGAAAATGGTTCATCATTATTCAAATGACTTGATAATTAAGAATGCTAGTACTTCAGCTCCCAAGCAAACTCAGAGATGCATAATAAAACCACATTAAAAAAAAAACAAGGCCATGTAGTAACTGACTTTAGTTTAACCGTAGTTCACCTGAAGATTAATTCAAATTGCCATAAGGTGAGCTCATTCAGTGTAATAAAAACATATCTTACAGTGATTGCACAAACGTCTTAGTTTCCTTATTGCCCTGTGTCCTCCCTCCTCCTCCAGTCAGATGGGGAGTTTATTCACCACTACTGTTTCCTTTGGCTTCTCCTTAATACTGCAGGCAATCATGGAAAAGGAGAAATAAACCAAGACCTGTTCCAGGTGGACCTGCTTTGGCAGGAGGGGTTGGACTAGATGATCTCCAAATGTCCCTTCCAATCCCATATCATTCTGTAATACCCATGGAGTATTGCAGTATCTTCACTGCTGTGTAAGCAATCTGCAGCCTCATTCATCAGTTCACCTTTTGGGTGGGAAGAAGCCTCTGCTCAGGCTACGTGTTCGTGACAACTCACAGCACAACCCAGGAATCCACTGTTTCCTGGCACCCATGCCTCAAAAAGACATCATAAATTGAAAAGCCAGCCATTGAAGACATGACCAATGTGGCCCTAATTCATCTAAGAGTACACCTGTCCTCACTTAAATAGGGCAACATCACTTTGGAGATGGTTACTACTTGTTAGCAGCATTAAAACAAAAAAGCCAGTTTGACTTGCCCTGGGGCAAGTAATGTGGATGGATTTCTGCAGCCTGTAACATGGATAATATCTTGTGGTACTGCCGATGATCAAGTTGAGTAATGAAAAAATCAGCAGCAACCAAGGATCACTTTTCTGTGATTTTTTTTTTTCCCTATCTCTAAATGTTTATTTTATCTACACACAAATGTAAAAAACTAGCTGCCTTCAAAAGTGATTCTCTAGTGGGGCATCTCCGGTTGGACACATCCCAGGTTCCTCTGCTTTGTATGTGTATACATTAATTTAAATCTTCCTTCTCTGCTTTGTTTCCAGCCCCTGCATGTCTCTACAAAGCTGACACACAGGCCAGTTCTTCCAGGGAGTAACTCTGGCAATTGATGGAAGTCACATTCCTGTCAACCTGCTGCAAGAAGATGCAGGTCCACAATTTTCACTTGGAAGAGACACTGACAGGAGTTTACCTCATGAAAAAGGGAAATATTTGTAAAGATATTTAGGCACCTAAAGCAGCAATCAGTCCCCAGAAGGCATACCTAAAACCAGAAATTACTTGGTGCATATCTGCATCCTCAGATGACTACATATCTGTTAAGAACACTTGTCTCTACCAGTGAGATTCCACTTCCTAAAACACTTAAGAATTGTTGCTTAGAATTAAACTTGAAGTAGCATAGCATGTAAATAGAAGTAATTACAATTTTGTCAACACACAGGACCAACTCTGATCTTTAAAAATGGAAGCACAGTAACTTAGGCAAACAGAAATTAGTCTAATTTTTTCATAATTTCTCAGATTAAAGTTATATATTAACTAAAGTATAGTGTTATTACTATACCCTTAGGCTTCAGCGCACATCATGCCACATGTTCATTTGGCTGCTAAAAAGCAGCAACCAGATGATTAGCACTTTTTCCAAGGACAGCTGAGATTAATAGTTTGAAGTAATTTCTTTAATTTAACCATGAAACTTGAACATTGAAATTAGAGTCAACGTTAATAACATCTTATTTCAAAAAATTCCAAGTACGTTAGTCCTTGAGCACTGATCATAAGATGGATGGAGTCCTTACTGTTATCTGTCTTTTCTGTAATTAGAAACAAACCCCAACTATTAAACTTGCACAATTTGATAACAGTACAGCTTTAGCTGAGTGCACACACATAGCTTCAGACAACACTGGTCCCTGCAAAGGCTTAGAAGCCGAGAGTGAAACCATCACCCTACAAGAATCAATAGGTGTTTCTCAGTGATTTTTATGGTACCAAGCTGGACCTATTTGTTCAGCAGAGGCTTCCAACGTGGATGCTGGAGGGTCAGATGAACAACATGACACCTCAGTGCTAGACTCACAGAAGTTCTTCGCTTCTCTGACCAAGATATCCATGTCTGAACAGGATCAAAAAACTTTCATCCCCATTTTCAAAACAAAAAGGGGAGGAGATGGGATTTCTATTGCTGTTCGCTCATTTCCTAACTCTAACACACAGGCAAAAATCCTCCTCACTCTTCCAAGCAGAGCAATGTCCCCTGCCTTTGTAGACATTGCAAACACCCCAATATGACTGAGGGAACTTCAGTTACCCTCAAATTGTGTTTCTTTCTTTTTTGAATATACTGAAATCCCTTCCATCTGTGATGCCTCTTCCTCCCTCCCCAACTTAGGAAGCCCCTTACTCTGGCTGCCAGCACAGACAGCTCCTGTGACTACTTGAAGACATTTCAAAGCTGTGTCCAGGCTCTGGTAACCACAAATCAGATCCTGTAAACCTGCTAACAGATAGCAAAGCCCTCCCCTGAGTTTTGCCCCCAGAAGCATAACAGCAAGCTCAGCTCTTACAGCCTGGGAAGGCTCATTTGACAATCTTTATCTGCAATGACTCCATTAGCAACTTCCCGTAACATAATGCATATTTTAAAAAGGCACTGAAAATAAGGGATAATTAAAATGTAGGAAGTGTCATCTTCATAAAAGCCATAGGACTAAATAAAGTCTTGGAGGGCCCTCTCCTGTACGTTCCGTATTTTTCTACGTGCAGAACACACCTTCCTCTGTAAAAATCTTTACTAAACAAAGCTGATCTCCTCCGTACCTTGAAAAAAATATCTGAAGTACCATTTGATTAGTTCATAGTGAAAAGCTCCTAGTACATTTTTCCTCCAAGCAGAAGACAGTTAAAGGCAAAATTAAGTCTCAAAACCCAAAACCTATTTGCAGGCAGCTACCAGATCAGCAACAATTTGATCCATTACCAAAGAGCTAACCTAGACACAAGAAAATGACTTTCATTTATGCATCTAGCCTAAGAGAATGCTAACTATTGCCACTCCTTCAATCGCAGGGTTGTCACAGCAAGAGCTAAGAATCATACAAATGCGTATTTTTTTTCTTTACAAAAAAAATATTTATCCTCTCTTGGCTGAGAAGCTACTTAGGAAGGATATCACAGTAATGTTAATATTTATGCCTTACTGATTCTTGGTACTGTGAATTTAGATTAATGAGCAAACAGACCCCATGGAAACAACCTCTCTTACCTTGTCTTAGTTTGATTTATTAAGCAATGCAATTACCAGTGACAAGCCCACAGAGAAATGCACTAAACTTAACACTTCAGAAAGAGCAAAACATTACCCACATATTTTTTGTGCAAGAATGACTCCTTCCTCTTATTGCAACCAAAGCAACAGCAACAAAAATACCTACTTAAACAGTGAAAACCTATTACAATCCTCCTAACAAAGGAATACTGCAAAGACTTATTTTCTACATGGATCATTTATTGCTGCTGAACAAAGGAAAAAAAATAGCCTTTATGTTTCTTCACAAAGTAAAGTGATTTGCAGGGGAGGAAATAAATAGCGACCCCTCTTTCATTTAAAGAGAGCTAGATATGAAGCGGAGGGAAGAAAGACGCTTGCAAATTAACGCACAAAATAACAAATACTTTAATTCTCTATTCCTCTCTACAAAATGCCGTGAAAATGTACTGAAACATTAGTGGTAGATACTAAATGGTTAATATCTGGCCGGGATTCCCCGCCAACACAAATTCCGATGATTTGCCATTGGATGTTGTCAGCACCAATGTCCTGTTATAGTCCACTGAGATCCTCCCTGCAGCTTCCCTGCCTCAGGCATCTCTGATGTCCGGGATCAGAGTCTGGAGCGTCCCCGTTTATCACGGTGTTTCACTTACCACCCCCTTGCACACGCACACACACCCCCCAGATATTACTGCTTTTTTTTTTTCAGAAGAAGGCATAAAAGAGTACAGCAGCCACTGAGGTCTAACACGGTAGCTCTGTACGGAAACTAAATGCATAAAAGCCCTTCTGGAAAATAGTTTGCTTTCCAAGCAAACCCTTAGCGATGAACAGCCCTGAAACATTCCCAAGTATCACACAGCCGTTCTACGGCGTTACGACTTCACCTACAGACAGCAAACATCCAGAGACCCCCTACTCCCCGCTTGCATTCATCTTTACATTCAAACCATAATGCAAACATTAGCCGATTCAAACATCACTGATTTAAATCAGCAAGTCGTACAATACTGTCATATTAAACCTCCATCATAGCTTGTTTTCCTGAAGCGTTCCTGGAGCCTGCCTTCTAGATGTAATTACTGTACAATATATATCAGAACCAGAGAGAAAGGCTTCACTCTGAGGGCTGAAATTGAGAAGAAATCAATACAAAGAAGATAAATGTTTCTTCAAGAGCTGCAGAGGTATTAACCCTCTCTCCAACTTATTTTCTTTTTGCTTCAAATCATTTTACCACGTGAGAAACTGCTGGAAGGACTGGGATATGACTGGGTCTGTCTGCTTATTGCCGTCTTTGGGGTTAGAAAAATAAAAGTGTATTTTTTGGAAAAAAAAAAAAAAGAGAGAGAGAGAAGTGGAAGTTCCTATAAAGCTTCCACAATTTCATTCTTTCTTCCCGCACTCACACACCTGGACGCAGCCGATGACCCCGGCTGCATCGTGAGCCCCCAGAAGGGACAGGAGGAGTTGAGGGGCGAGGACCTCACGGTGGGGGGACCCCGCTCACATCCTACGCAGGTCACCCACACCCCACCGCCCATCACCGCCACGAGAAGGGGGGAAAGCCCGGGGAAAAAAAAAAAAAAAAAAGTAAATAATTAAGCCACTTTGGGGGGATGCTGAGCCGTTCGCAGGATGATCCTTTCAGCCGCAGAACGGGGCGGGGGGAGGAGGGGACGGGACGAGGCGACACACACCGAGAGCGGCAGCCGGGGGTGCTCCGCGGGGGCTGCGCGCGGGCGGGGCCCGCGCCGCGCGCCGGCGGAGGGGGGCGCGCGGCCCCGCGGGGGCGCCGACGGGGCGGCAGCGCCTCTAGCGGTCGGCCGGGGGCACGGCGGAGGCGGCGGGAGCCGGAGCCCCGCGCGGGCGCTGCGAGTTCCCCCGGGCCGGGGGCGCTGCCGTGGGAGGGGAAGAGAAGCCGTGGGGGGGACACACACACGACCCACGAGGTCCCCCCGCGATACGAGAGCCCACCCGGCCCCTGCGTTTCAGTGGGGGGAGCGAGGCACGGGCACAAGCCACGGGGTGCGAAAGGAGAGCGTGTGTGTGCGTGTGGTGGTGGAAAGCACGGTGCTCCCCGCACCCGCGTAACCCGTCTCCCACGAGCGCGGGGTGGTGGCTGCACAGATCGCGGAGCGGGTGCGCAGCCCTGCGCTCCCCCACATACACTCCCCCCCCGCCCCCCCCTCCCGCCCTGCCAAGGTCAGCACGCCGGCACGGAGAGATACCCACGGCGGACACGAGTGGGGTGGGGAAGGCAGAGAGCCCCGCACAACTAACTTCTTGGCGGGGAACGGCGAGGGGCTGCAGCAAAGGATCGGAGCGCGGAGTCCCGCTCCCCTCGGGGCGACGGGCGGCAATCCCGCAGCACAAAGGGATTGACGCCCCAGGCAGCCCCGCTACGGAAGGGCAACGCACACGGACCCCCTCCGCCGAGGGCTGCAATGCACCGGAGAGAGGGGGACACGGCGCCGGGAGCGCGGAGCCGAGCCCGTGCACGGCCTCACTCGCGGGGAGCGCTGCCCGCAGCCGGGAGGTTGCTGCGGGGCTGGGGGGAAACTCAACGTTGGGGCCAGCTCGTGAAAAAGGGGGCCCGCGCTCCCCGGCGCATCCTCCGCGTTCGCGGGGTACCCCGCCGGGACCCCACGGGGGTCGTGGATACACGTGTGGCGGAGACAGCGGGAACCTTCACCCCCCCCTTCAGCACCACCCCCCCCGCGCCCCCCGCAACCGGCCGCGCTCACTCACCGGGGAAGCACACCACATCATGGAGCACGGAGCTGGTGATTTTCAAGAAAAAGATCCACCAACACGGTTGCAGTAGCCTCCGCATGTCCAAAGCCGCACATCGAAAGGGGAGAGGGGCTAAAATAATTAACGCACAAGGAAAGGGGGGGTGTGTGTGTTAAAAAAAAAAAAAAAAAAAAAAAAAAAGAAAAAATAAACCCACCAAACTTGTTGAAAATAAGTTTCTCCCCGCACCCCTCTTCCTGCGGGAGAAAGCGGGGGGCTCCCGCTCGCCTCCTCAACGCGGGAGGGGGGGGTGGAAAAAAAAAAACAGAAACCCACCCACCCCGGCACAGGGGGAGGCGGGAGGCGGCGGGGCGCGGGGACCCCCCGCGGGGCGGCGCGGGGCGGCTCAGGCGGGCGGCGGCGGCGGGGCGCGCGGCATGCCGCGGACGGGGCGCTCAGAGCCGCCTCCGCGCACGGGCGGGCGGGCGGCGGTCAGCCGGGGCCCCGGCGCGCTCCATCCTGCCGTACAGGAAGTGGCGGGCGAGCCCGGATCCTGGCGGAGACTTTAAAGCGGGGCGAGGGAGAGAGAGGAGGGAGAGGGAGAGAGAGGAGGGAGCGCGGCGCGGCGGCGAGGCGAAGCGGCGGCGCGCCCGGCGCCCCGGAGGCGCGCCCCCGCCGCCCTTAAAGCGGCCGCGGCGGCGTGGGCGCGCTCTCCGCGTGCACGCACGCACGCACCCGCGCCGCTGCCCCGCGCGCTGAAGTCGGTGGAGGGAGGGGGCGGTTTTGGGGGGTGGGGAGGGAGGAAAAAGCGGGTGTTTGAGCCGAGAGGTGATTTGGCGGCCGGAATTTGGGATTTTGCGCCCTTACCCGAGCGGCGTCTGCGGGAAGTTACCGGTGTCGTTGTGCGGCCCCCGCGGTGCGTGCTGCGGGGGGACGGGGCTGGTTATTGGGGGGTCCGTGTCGTCCACCCCCCCCATGTGTGCATCGTTGGCGGATGTGTCCTTCCCCCCAGAATCCTATGGCTCGTCTCTGTCCGCTCACTGTTGCCGGAGGTTCCCCGCAAAAATCACGCCGCTTTTTTTTTTTTTTTTTTTTGGTGTTTGCTTGTTTAATGCCGTGCTTGCTATTACAAAAAATTCTCTCCAAAATCTTACCGCTTTTATTATTTTTTTTTTCTCTCTCCCGCTACTCTGCATCATTTTGAATGTTGCCAGAGGTTCCCCCACTAAATCATACAGCTTTTGTCCCCCTCCCAGTACTTCACTGGGCACTGCCAGAGACCCCCCTCTACCCCCACCAATATCACGGGGTGGGTTTTCTCCCCCAGCAACGTGCATCAAACTGGGGATTGCCCGAGACGCCCCACGAAACTGCTGTTCTGTCCCCCAGAATTGTGCATTATTCTATGTATTGCCAGAGAGCCCCCTCAAAATGAGATCGTAGTCTGAGATTTTCACAGAGTCGGGTGAAACCTGTCCCAGGGCACCCCGTGTCCAGATCCTGACACACAAACACACACACGCACACACACACACACTCTCCCTCCCTCCCCCTGGCAAGTTTCTGGGTGATTGATAACTTTGCACAGGAAACAGACACAGAGAATGGTGTGAATTCAGGATGAAGGGACGGTTGCTTATATTTGGTATATTTCCTGGCGGTTCTGTGGTCTGCTGAAGCTTAAACTTCATTCAGAAGTAGTTTTTGTCTGTTTCTTTGGTAATTATTTCCATTATGGGGATTCTGTTTCGGAAGGGAAAGGGGTTGGCAGGGGTTTATCAGGGCGGGCTGTGCTCGGCTCTGGATCTGTCATTTGCTTTCACCATCTCCTCCTTGCTTACCTGCAAACCCTCCACATCTGTGGTGCTTCCAGAGGAGAGAAGATGGGCAGCAGGAGGAGAAACGGAGTAGGAAAATTCAGAAGTCATATTTATTCAGTGGAATGGCCGTGATTTTCTCTTTCCTTGCCTCAACTTAGGGATCACTAGAGCAGAGCCCTCCTCACCACTGCCGAGCTCTAACTTCTCCAGAAGAGGCTGTGGCTTTGTGTCCATCCAGGTTTACCCCACGCAGCACAGGGTGTCAAATCAGTGGATTATGCTGCAGCCAAAGTGCCCTTAATTAGGAGGCACTGCATTTTCATAGGCTTTCCTTTGATTTTATCTCCACACCCCGGGTTGTGCCTGCCAACAATTACAGTTGGTAGTTAAGAGTGCAGTCCTCACTTGGTGGAAGTCTTTATGCCAATAGGGATTTTACCAGTGTAGGGATTTAAGGACCTGATTAGATGTTCTCTCTCCTTCAGGCTGTGCAGAGAGTGGAGAAGGCACTTTTATAAGGATTTATCTAAAGCCAAAAATGTATAGGCCCTAAAGAAATTTCTCATGCAACTTATTGTTTATTAAATCATTTACCAAAACAGATGGGATTTGAAGGTTGGTTTCAGCTCTCATAAAAACAAAGATAAAATTTTAGGAGTTAAATTTCCTTGATTTTTTTGCTCCTATGGAAAACAAAACACAAATTCCCACCTGCCTTGAGCTTTTGGATTCTGCAGTGACATCTGCAGCAGTGACTGGGCTGCTCCAGAAAAACCTGCAAAATATTCCTGTTTCAGCAATCAATTCCTAAATTTACTGATCTAATGTAAAGGGGAGGTAGGCAGGCCCTCCCCCAGCACTGAGACTTAACCTCTTCATATGAGGGCTCCCTGGTATCATATGAGGCAACCTTAAAGTGAGTTTCAACAGGTCTCGTTACATGAGAAAAAGTTATAAACCACTACTGCAATTTCACAAAAGAAGAAAAAAAGTAATGGATTTTTTTTCAAGGAGCATTTTGCATCAGTGGGTTTCTCAATGATTCAAAATCCTTTGCAAAAGCTGTTAATTACACTATTTTATATGTAAAATACATTTTTATGTTAGTTTAGAGTTTCCTATCCTGGCAAGTGACAAATCTGAAACGGCCCCCATACCTTGGAAATGGAGGAATTCTACATTTTCCATCCTCAGAGCAAACATGCAAGCAAGATGCAGCATACTGTCTCCTGAGGAGCCCCCCCTGACTTTTCCCCCCCTCTAAGCTGCTAAGGAAGATTTTAGAACGGCAGTGCTCCCATCAAACTCCAGAAGTGTTCAGGCTGGATATCCACAGTAGTCCCCTCAGGTCTGAACTTCTAAAAACAAATCTGTGAAACGCCGATGTCGGCACGGACGGCTTGGTTCAGCGGGCTGTGGTACAAGGTGTACAATGACCCACTTCTCCTGGAGTGGCAAATCAATGATAGCATCGTCACACATCAGTTTAGGAGCCATCGTGAGGGAAGTAGCTTTCTTTCACATTAGCAATTTGGGTGGGCAGAGAAATGGAAAGATGTATGATGGAGATCCAGAGAACAAAATTAAACACGGTTAAATGAGAATCCATTTCCTGCAGTATCTCTTTGCCCCTGGCACACTGTCTATCAACAATACACAGGTACAAATTGGCCCGGAGATGTATCTTTAACTATCCAAACAGAGAAAACTGCATTAGCAGCATGTGGCTCTGCTGGACTGGTGCTGTGTGACTGGGGAGCATGTACATTAGATAGGACAGCTGATTCTTTTCCAATGACTGAAGTACTGTGCTGTGATTAAAATAACTGCTACTGTATGAAGAGATTGTAAAGAGACATTATAATGCAGTGCAGTTAAACCAGATTGATGGATGTTCTGCAAATCTTGCAATACTTACCATTAACCGTGGTGGGTGCCGCCAAGGTGAGAGGAATAGCATCAGCATCTCTGTTTTGCATGGAACAGTGAATAAAAGGTAACTTTCATCTTTTTTTTTTCCCTCCTGTTTGAACAGGTAATATTTTTATGCTGCCTTCATCAACATATGGGCATCACTCCTGGGAAAGAAATGAAAGTCTGTTAATTTATTTGATCAGACATGAGAAATAATAGAAAACTGAAACGAAGACTTGCATTTGTCATATGTGTGAATTAGTGGAAAGCTGAAGAAAGCAGAAAAATACTGCAAGAAGTTCAAAGATGAGAGGGTTTATTGAATTAGAAAAAATATTAATAGCATTAATCATTTCCAAAACAGGCTTTTTAACATCTATAATGACTATTTAAAGGATTGGGGAAATAAAAATCAAAGACAAAATCGGATATAGAAAGTTACACTTTTTTGGTTTTAGAAAGAAAGGGATGAGTTTTCACTGATTTACATCCAGGGAGCCTGACTGGAACAGTTTACCTGTGGGGAAAATGTCAGATGAGGATTTGTCCCTGAAAGGATAAATCAACATGAAGTACCAAAGAAACAGTCAGATTATAAGTAATGTGAGTTATAAACTTCCAGGTTAATTCAGCAGCCCTAGTTCCTGTCTCACTTTGCATAGAAAGGAAAAAAAGAATGCTGAACTTGGAGTTTCATAAATTATATTATTGCAGAGTTACTTTCTCGTAGCCTCAGCATAGATGCATTCTTCTCAGGGTATGCTGTGAGGCTTTGAAAGTCTTAACAAGGCATGTGAGGAACCTGCTGAGTAACAGAGTTGGAGGGCAAGTGGAGTAGCTGTGAGGTTAAAAAAAAAAAGAGGGGCTTTATTTCAATATAATCATAGCAATGGGCTGTGTTATTTGATTTATGAAGATATAAAAATTAACTTAGAGAGGCAGGTAAAGCAAAATATATGAAAAATATTGATGGGTGGGTGATGCAAACTCTAGGTAGACAGTACAGACCTACAGTAATCTGTAGGTCACAGATTACTGCAAGTACTATTAGGCTGCACATCGTAGCAGTGCCAGTAGTTCATGAGTGAGGGTATCTCAGCGCTGACTTGAGTGATGCTTCAAGGTGTCCTGGCTGGGCAGTGTCCCCCAGAGGGTTTTGCATAAGGTTCTTTTGAAAGACCCATACATTTATTTTCCTTTGATCTATAAAAGGAACCTCCACTTTAGGGTACCCTTAGGCTAAATCATTCAAAACAGACACTTGGTCACATGCTGAAATACCTACTTGAAAGCTTCATCTTAATCTTGAAGTCATACAGCGCTTTTGTCTCCTGAAATGGCCTCAAAATGGCTGTGTTCTCTAAAAGTGTATGGAGGGTCAGACTGATCAGCAATGGGTTTCTCTCTTTCAAAAGCAACTGTAGTTCAGAATCTTGTGGTATGACCTTGCTAGAGCTGTAAATGAGTATTTAATTCACAAATCCTCTCCTGTTAAAAGAAAAGAAGAAAAAAAATTCTATTATCAGCATAGTGGTGAGCAGAGCAAGCATGTTAATGACTGGATGATGATAATGATAATGAGGGATGAGCATAGAAGACCCATCTTATTGTCCTGCTTGTCTGTTACAATGTAAGTAGCTCACCAGGAACACAGTCTTTGCAGAATTTAAGGTGGAAACTAATGACACAATGGACTTATGAACTCTCATTGTCGGTCAAAAAAATCGTCTGTAGGTTCCTATAATATTTGAGTTCAACGTAAGTCTTGGGAACATCAGTTGCAGAAAAGCAAAAATCCTTTGGACTGGGAAGGCTCAATCCAGCCTCGATGTTTTTAACACCACCATGCAGCTTGCCAGGGAGATAACTGCGACTGTCAGGTTTTTTCTGCACAATAAAGTTGACTCAAGGACAGGCAGGGTTTGTAGGCAGCATGAACTCGGGCTGAATATGAGCTGCTGTAAGGCACAGCATGGGTGCAGTGTGCTGGACCCAGCCATGTTATAGACACAGTTAATACAAGCAATTTTCTTGTCCCTAATAACATCAACCTAATAACAGACCCCTTGTCTTTCAGAGGACTGCAGAAAGCCAATGTCACAATGGGATATCTAGTCTTTTAAAGGCTTCACGCATTAGAAACAAAACATCAGACTCCACCTTCTCCCTTGTAAGTAAATCAGAAAGAATTACTAAATTTATCGAAGGTGGAATTTTTGCTGTTCCTTTCCCCTTCTTCCATTTCTCTGCTACTTTCTGTCAAAGGATTCAGCACAATATGCTCCTGCCTTCCTGCGTGGATGTCAAAAAGATGTGTTGGAACCTACTTGTGAAGGGTAAAGTCACAGGCGTGCAACTGTCCCAAGGGGGAGAGGCAATAATGGCTCTATAACAAGACATGACCTTCTAATATAAACCCATTGTAAATGGTGTCCGAAGCCAGGCCTCTGAAATTGCTCCACAATGAAGACCAATCAAGCAGACTGCTGTCCCAGCCAATCCCAGGAGAGCACTTTAAGGCAACCCCCCCCCCCCCCCATAAATAGCAGAACGACTCTCCAAATCTGTTTAAGGAAAGAAGAGAAAGTTAAAGAGGAACATTTGCCAAACATATATTCTTTTGGACATACACTTTTTGTGAGTGCAGGCCTAAGATTATGTGCAAACTTGTAGGTTCTGGCTGCCTTTATTAGTTGGTAATACCTTACAACAGCTTGTGTGGATGTGAATAATTGCATTCCAGAAACAAATGCAGCCCCTGCTGGGTGGGTGTGGAGGGGAAGGCTGTGACAGAACAAGGGAAGAAATAACATTTGTGTGTTACAGGGACAAGTAGCTCTTATTTTATTTTGGGCTCCATGTGTTGCAACAGGGAAATGCAGGTTGCAGATTACAGCATAGTTCTGTCTTTGCCTTTCTTCTCTGGTTTCACAGATCCGTGTTTATTGGTTTGTTGTTTTTTTTTCTTATAACATTATTAGTTCCTCAAATACGGGCTTGTGTGAAGCACTCTGGATTTGACTGTGAATATGCAGTACATTAGCTAACTGGATTCCATTATAAAGGGATTTCTTAGCCAGTACCCCAATTAAATGAAGAAGTGTCAATATTAATAAACCTTCCAAAGAAAGGGACAAAATCAGATACCCACAGTGACCCCACAGACATGAGTGCTCGTCAGATCAATACATGCCCATAAGCACTGATGGAAATAGCTGAACAAAAAATCATAGCTGAGATTTGGTAGTACAGCACAGCTATAAAGTATCCTTTGTTTTCTCCAGTTTTGCTTTCCATTCCCTTATTCTCCAGCCAAAAATCAGTGTCAAGAGCATGAGCTACCTGTCTGCAAACATTTTCTTGCTATAGTCTATCCTGTCTCCTCTTGGTGTCTGGTCTAAAAAGGGTTTCTTGGAAGTGTAAAGATGCCGTCCAAAAAGTTGAATAAGCACTAGTCCATACCCTTGCCAGCTTACATCCCTAATGCAACTGAAATGATTTTCATTCATCGTTTCAATTGTCATCACATATAGATTTGCTGTAGTTGGGCACAACTCCACTGACATAAATGACTGGGCATTCACTTTCTTGGAACTACACCTGCTTGGATCCAAGTCAAAGTTTTGCCAATGCAAGGAGGGATGTGACCAAATACCTCAAAAATGCAGTTGTTACTTTCTGCAATGTTTCACTACTTTGGAATTGTTGCAAGGCTGTGCCCTTATCTTTTCTACCCAGATTTCATGTTCATGATGCATATCTTTGTGCCATCAGGGTCTAGTGGTTACAATGCACTGTGCTCACAGTTATGATATAGGAGGATTTAAAACATTTTAGAATTTCAGCATCTGTTTTATGTTGATTTCAGGAGGAGAATGGGAGAAGAGGATGCCAAGTTCCAGGGAACAATAAACTCTTCGGGCCAAATTCTCTCTTCGTCTACGCTGGTGTAAATCTACTCTGTCTTCATCCAGCTGACTGGTAGATTTGAGCCAGTATAATATAGGGCAGAGTCAAGTCCTTTAATTTGGAAGAACACAATTGCTTGCTCTGGCCCATGCCCAAGAAAATATATTTAAAAGATACAATAGATAGTAGAAGAAAGTTTAATTAACATTTTTTTTATGGGGGTATTGGGTAAAAGCATTCCATTCTGGACTGAAAACAAGGTTTTCAGAACTGAGCCAAAAAGGGAAATGTTTATCATAAATGCCCTAAAGAGGAGTACAATTAAAATGCAGTTAGAACCTTGAACTGTTCTGTTAATCAACGTGAACTTATAGTTCCGGGTTTTAAAATAACTAATGATGTCCAAATAGATTTTAGCATCTATTAAAGATATCATCTTAAGACACATTGTTGGGGAAAAAAAAAAGGAAAAAAGAATAAAGTTGTAAGACTAATTCACGGTAAAGAAATAGGAGGCCTCATAATTCTTCCCATAGCATCACAGTTAGTAAAATATTACACTTTTTTTTTTTTTTTCTACAGGAGAAACACAACAGAACAACATTATTCTCTAGCGGTCAACATTAATTGCAAAGTGATGGCCATTTCTGAACATGGGAGTCTTCACTGGGCCACGCTGAATTATGTTAACTGCCGACCCGGCCGCCCGGTGAGCCCAGCCGCTCTCAGCTCTCGTACCACACGGGGGAGTCTCTCCGCACGCACGGAAAAGTTCATCTCTCATAAATCACTCGCTTTGAAACCTGATTTCTGCGTTTCTACTGCAGCTTTTGTTTGTCCATTTGTCTGAGAGATAGCGCAAGATGTGTGACACTCGGCAGGGCAAAAGAAAACAAAGCCTCAAGTATGATGTTTCTATAAAAGAATTGCTTGTAAGTAAGGTGAGTAGGATTTTGTTCGTGCAGAAATCTGTATCAAGCACAGATTGGCTCTATTAAACACAGTTGCCTGGTATTTCCATATACAACACTAACAAAAGTTTGAGAAATATCAGCCGTCAGTTAATAAAATCCTACAGATTTTATTTAATCATTTTGGACAGCAGAAGGTGTTGCAGGTTCATTGTACGATATGGCAACACCTTATCTCAGCACAGTGAAAATGGAACAACAATGCTGGCATGGGCTTCAGCCACTCTAGTATCACATTTTTCATTGCAATGTGCTGTATCTTGTGGGCTGAACCATCCTCATTCTCCAAATCCATCTCAACCCAGAGGATACAGCAGATACGAGGCTCCTGAACAATGCCTGAAGGGAAGTGCTGACAGAGATGTCTCAAGGTGGCACAGGTTTTGTGGCATCAGACCACCCTAATGAGCTTTCTCTTGCATTTTTGTACATCATTCTTATGACCTTACCATGCAAGAAAGGAGACTTACTTTGCCAGTCTATTGTTACCTGCTACTAATACAGACTGCTGGTAGCACAATATACTATTATCCAGCAAAACATGCACTGACAAACACTGTTTAGTGAGTATTGGCTACCAATCTGAGACAGCCAGGGTCACTGCTGAACAATACCAAAAGAGGTCTCACTAGCTTCTTATCCCTCCTCCATTGAATGAGCTGTTAATAGACAAGCTGTTATAGAGAAAAAGAACTAAATAGTTTACAAGCTTACATTTGAAGGCCTGTGAATTACATTAGCTGAGCCAGCTGAGTGAGAGCCAAGGCAATCTCCCCACGATTGTAGAAAATGTGGCATTGAGGCATGTGGAGGCAAAGGAAGAATGACAGTGACCAGGCTTACAATATGCAAATCTGGAATAATTACTGCTTCCTGTGGCATAGAATTTTTAGCTGAACTGTGATGTGGAATAAACATCTCCTTTAAATGCACAAGTATGACTGTGTGTGTGTGTGTGTGTGTGTGTGTTCAGATTTTAATCCTTTCTCTCTTTTATGCAAATATTAATTTATAGCCTTAATACAAACTCTTTGAAGTTGAATTTTAATGTTTTCCCCACCGGACCTTTCCCCCTCCTATCCCTATTTCTCTCCTGCACAGGCCACTCTCAGTATGAACAACGACCACATTCTCTTTCATTACTTGCTGTTTTCTTTGGATGAACAAAAAATATATTAATAAACAGCAAAATTGAAAAGTAAAGAATAGAACCCTTAGATAATTCATTTTAAGACATTCAGTGGCAGAAAAGAATGCAGGAAAGATGAAAGAAAGGAAAGTTAAGAAACAGCCACCACTATTCACCAATCATTCAAAATTTCTAACTTTGAGAAGAGCTCAGAAACTTTTAAAGGGCCAGATTTCCACACAAAAGAACTGGTTTTGATCAAATATAATTTTTTTAAGTTTCAGGTTAAATATTTCAACCTGCTTACAAGTTTCCATCTTTATATTGCCCTCCCAGTTTTATACAGTCTCTGGTTACGAACAAGCCAGGTGACATCTCTAGGCCATGGCTGCAATGAGAACTCTCTGAAATACTGCAGTAAGAGCTGAGGCAGCCAGTTTAACGCAGCCCTTACAAACAACCCGAAGAGATCGGGCAGTTGATTCAGCAAAGCATAGCCATGGCTTTTGCTGTAACCTCCACTAATGGGCAGCTATCTTTGATAGCTTGTTTACTGTCCAGTTAAAACAGACAGAAACCAGCCTGACAGAAAACACATCTTGGGCTTTTTAAAAACAGGTTTCTTGGGACATTATCATATAAATAGTTCACAAACCAGACTAACCTGGGTCAGTGATCCAGGTAACAGCCTTTCTAGTCAGACTTGAGCTCTGCCCATTAAACTTCGTCTCAGAATCTGAGTATCTTTACCAGAAAGAAACCTCTCAGTCACACTAGCTTGGAGTTATCAGCCACCTATTGCTTACATCTGAGCAGAGAGCATTAGTCTGTACTCAGAAATCCAATGTCTCTCTACATGGGGGGAGAATTTCTGCCACTTTTTTAAGGCTAATTTCAAAACTCATGTTGACCTCAGAAGTGACAGAGTGACTCACTGACTTGTTAGATGCTCTCTTTGCCTTCCAGTCGTGCAGTAACTGTGTGTGTGAATCAGCTTCTGGAATTATATTCATCTGAGATTATGCATTTTCAGATCCTTGATTATGAAACTTTTTCAAATGCAAAACTCACTCTTTTGGGCTATGGCTTACAGTTAGTTAATTTCACTAGAATTTTTCTTCATCCTTTTGGAACTCATACTTCAGTAGATCACCCTGTATTCTCCTATATTTTGAGGAGCTAAATCCTGAAGTCCCATTTCAGTATTTGCTGAGCAAAATTCCCTTTAAAGGCTTCAAAAAAACCATCATGTCAAGGGCAGTTTGTTTCAGTGAAAGGCTCAAATTACCTGATCAAACCTAGCAATTGTCTTATTTTGTTTTGGTGGGTTGGTTTTCCTGAGCTGTTCAGTTTGACCTCCCATTAGATGCTTTCATTCAAGGTAGTAGTTTCCTCAGGTTGGCTGATCTTTATTTCTGCTTTTAATATTCTCTATTGATTTTATTGTAGTGCACTTACATGATGTTCAACAGTCCCTTATTACTGTAAATAAGATGAGATAAATAACTTGGCTTTCTTTCTGCATTTCAAATGCTTGGCAGCAGCCATCTCCACCCTTAACTGAGCATTTGACAGTGTTACTGCCAGTATCTGTGAGGGCAGCTCCGGAGACCTGTGTGCCCCTCACATGTCACTAGTATCCATGCTGGTTAGATAAAGCTAGCTTGGAGTCTGCTGATATTACTGTCTGGCTTTATCTAGCCAGCAGAAGTACCAGTAGCATCTGTGCCTCTGTTGGATGTGCCGGCGGGGGCAGCTGCCCTCTTAGACACTGGCAGTAAAAGCAGTGTTAATATGTGCATCTATGACCAGGCAAGATACTGCTTATCTGCAGTGTATGTGGAAGTCACTGAGGCTCCCGTTCTCACATCAGGTAGGAGTTATTCCTATCTATTACTCACAGACTCTGACTTAACTGGTCACTTAAATAACAATCATAAGATACAAAACACAGCTCCATCTTTCTTCCCCCTTGTGAACCGCTTTTTGCAGGCATTCCTCTGCCGTGGCCTGTTCCACTGTCCTCAGAGAAACAACCAGTGTAGTCAAAGTCCAGAAGGTGCATTCCCTTTGGCTAGAGAGAATCTGTAGAGCACCCCCAGCACCCACACTCCCTTCAGACTGCTTGGTGTTGGTGCTGGGACCGGCACAGTTGGAGGTCAAAGCAACTGCTGAAAGTCTAGGGCAGCTTCTGAAGCGGAGCCTGCAGCCTGTGCTGGGCTCTGCACCATTGCAATTAGCCAACTCGGTGTTTAACAGTGTGTGGGCTGCAGGACAGACCTACCCTGAGACTCCTGTCTTGAAACTGGCCGGCCCTGTGAGCAGACACATTAGCATAGCTTATTCTAGCCAGTTGGAGTATTGATAGCATAGCAGCTGACTTCGACTGCTTGAATGAATGCCAGGATCTGCTGGAGGCTCTACAGTCTGCTTATGCCAGCATGGGGCCATCTTCATTGCTGTTTCATCTTGACCAAGACAGATTGGTCTGGGTGCTGCCTCTGTGAGTTCCCAAGACTGACTGCACCAGGTCTGAGAGGCTCAGTATTGATGTCCTCTATCTTTACCAAGGTCAGAAATTTCAACCTTACTGCGGCTGATGCTTACTCATCTTAAAGCCCATTCTTTCACATACAGGTTTTTTTCCTGTTGTGTCTGTAAACTCGTACCGAAGACTGAACCTGGGCAGAGGCTCAGATCAACACTGCCAGCTTTATTCGATCTCCAGAAATACACACCCTCTTCCAGATGTGTCTTCCTGCTGTGATTTGCATGGCTGCTGCTGAGATGATAGCCTATAAAATAGACCTTCACATGGGTATGTTCGCAACCAGACATGCCGAAACAGTGCCAACATTTTCTCCTGTGTCCCAAGTTTTAAGGAGTTCAGTGTGGAGTTACTGGTTTTGACTTGCTGTTACTTAAATATACACCTGAGATCTAAAAAGACTGTACTCTTTTAAATTTGTTCTTGTTAAAATAAAGCTATTTCAGTTCAGTAATACAAACTATTTTGAAAAGAGCTGAGGAATATCCTTGTAAATATATTGTGAAAACAAGTAATTAAAATAGTCAAAATAATGAGTAAAAATCTCATGACTTTAAGAAAGCACATAAAGAGTAATCAAGCAGGGTAAAAGCAAATAAGATTAATTTAGGTTAGAGACTCGTGTATATGGTGTATTGTATTCTTTGGACTGAACAGAAATGCATGCTGTGAAAGGGTGTTCTGAACTCCATTAAAGAGTAATCTTTGTACACAACAGTAGTGCTGTGCAAATAAACGTTGTGAGGCAAAATAAATAAGTTTTGAGAAATGAACGACTTTAGTAGTAGTTTGCCAATTAATTAGAACAAAGAGGGAAGCCTAGCAGACAACACAAAGAGATAAATAACGAAGAGTTTGAGTTGCTGTAACAGCTCTTGCTATTCTCTACTCTACTTTTTGCTAATTCCTCTCACAAGCTTTGTGGGATTTTCTCTAGAGGGGGAGGGGAGCCAAGAGGATGCAGCAGCAATTTTGCTCCCTCTTGAAATGCTATCTCAGAGCCTTACCTCAAATAAGGTTAATTGGAACTTGATCCTTACCATAATTTGTTCTAACAGGGTGCTGGAGTGTGAACTAGAATGGAGAAAGAATTAGAGAAGATTTAGCTAAGTTACTTACATACTAGACATCAAGACTTTTTCCCTTATAGCAGTTAAATAACTAATCAGTGCAATTTCAGAATTACTAGTTATCATCTCGCAGAACCTCTCAAAGGATGGGTCAAGTCCCAGAAAACTGGAAGAGGGCAAATGTAGTGCCTGCTTTCAAGAAAATGGAAAAAGGAACTCCCAAGAAACCATGGATTTCTCAGCCTAACTTTAGACAAGCTATAACTGTAAAGAATAAAATAGAAATTATAACATATGTGAATGATGCTGTCTTGGAAATACTATAGCACTACAGTTAGAACTAGTGCTCTTGGTAAACCAGGGAAATGATCCCAATTCGCCAAGGTCACATTTACTCAAGTGAATGAAAAAGAACTACATACAGGCAGGAGAAGCCAAATCTCCACATACCAAAAAGGCAGCAGAAGCCTTGAAAATCTAAAGGCGATAACATTCACAGTAAATGAGAAGTGAGATGTTCTTCTAAGAAATCAGGTCTTGTAAAATGTACTAATAGTAATACTGCTTGTAAGATGCCAAACGCTGTTACTCTGCTGTACTCAGAACCATTGGAGGTTTACCAGTTGACACTGAATCTGGCTTAAATACTGTATTTTTAAATAAAATTTTCAGTCCCACTGGACAGGAACAGGAATAAATAGAACTCGGTAAAGTCATAAGCTATGAGAAAAGTTTGGAGAAACTGAGTTAGTTTCATTTATGCAACTGAGGGGAGCATGATAACAGACTTCCAGTGTGTAAGAAGCTACTAAAAGAAGATAGTAATCCAATACCCACTAAAGCTAGGCCAGGAAAAATTGCTTTAATTTACAACAGAGGAGATTTACGTTATCTTTCTAACTATAAACCTAGGTAAGCACTGGAACAGGCTGCTAGAGTGTCTGTAGAATCTCCATTGCTTGGGATTTTACAGAACAGGTTAGATAAAACAGCTGTCAGTGTTGTTGGGTATACTTGATCTGCATACCTCAGCCGAGGGGGATTCACACCAAACATCCTTTAAGTTCCTTGCCAGCCCTACCTTCCTCAGCTCCTGAAAGGCTGTAGCTGCATAGTTTTGTAGTTGCATATACACCCTAATGTTAAATAAAAACAAACATACAAACAAGCAACAACAAAAACCCAAACCAAAAGAAGCTTGAAAATATGGATCCTAGCATTTCAAACATCAGAAGTAAAACAAGTCAATACCTTTTTGCTGACTCTGATGATTCCAGATTCAGCTGCGTTTTAACAGAGGTATAAGACTTAGAGAAAGAAGGAGTAGAGATATTGCAGGTGGGGAAGACAGAACTGGAGAATAAGGAAAACCTATTCTGCTACTCACCTAAGAGCCTTGCCTGTGTCTTTACCTCCCAGAAAAGTTGGGAAGCTTTCCTTCTGGTTTTTCTTGTCTCTGCTTTTGCACAGAGTCCAGGAAGGGACACTATGGGATGCATGAGCAAGAACTTGGCTGGAGCTGCAAGGAACACACAAATAGGCCTCTCTGAACATTGTGGCCAGTGCTTCCATGTTCTTCTCCAGCATCACAGAGTCTGTGGTTTGAGACAGAGGATGCCCAGAAAGGAGCTCAGAGGGTATGTAAAGGCAGCAGCAGAGAAAAGTGAGAGAGTGTCTTATGCAGATTCCTCCCTCACACTGAGACAACCCTTTCCCCACACAGTGCTGTCCTAACACAGTGAAATTTGCAGGGACAAAAGTGGCAGATTCAGCAAACATTGGGGGGTAGTTTAATATTGCTTCAGCTATCCTCAGGCACTATTTTTTTCCTGTATGTTCAATTATGCTGTGGATTTATTGATAAATAAATCAAGTCTCTGCTTTCCATTTGCACACTGAGGGAAGCCACAGTTGAGTTGCAGAATTTCAGGAATACATTCATTCTCTTTGATCTTTGAATCCTCTTGCAAATAAACTACCCTTCCCATATTTATGGAATACCAGCTTTCCTACACTTAGTTTCTAATCCATAGTCTTCTGCCCTTTTGCAAATAACTTCTATTTTGCCCTGAAAGGCAGTCTGTCTCAGTTCACACAGCCTATGTACTTCTGCCTGTCTGCATTATTTATATCTCTGCTAAAGACATTCCTCTTTTCCATGTTCTTATAATGGTGCCTATCATGCATTATTTGGACAGCTTCTTGTTGTTGCCATTGAGAGTTTGTCCCCTGTCCCCACCTCTACAGTCCAAGCTTTCGGCACACATTTTTCCAGCAGAGTCTCAGTAGCATTGCCTTAGCTTCATGCAACAGCAGCAGATCTCCATTTTGTAAGTGAGTTACCAGAGGTATCCAGTGAGGTTTGGAGTTTGATCTCAGCTTTCCCGAATAATGCTTTTGCATTTTGAAAACTCATGATGTTGATGGTTACTTCTAAACCATCATAGTCTTGTGAGTCTCATTCAGCAAGATATCAAAGTCAGAACTTCCAAGATATTTTTCTTGCTCAATTACATTGGAAGAGATGTAGGTTCTCTTTAGACAAGCTGTAAGTGGTGATTCCTACATATTAACTCTCTCTTTAAAAATATCTGTATTCCACAGCTGAGGAGTGAAGAGGACAATATTGCCCTCCTTTTCTTTCCCAATGTATCTTGACCTTAACTAAGAAAGATCCTTCTCAATCCTATCTGTGCTGAGGCTCAGAGAATTGCCCTGTGACACGGGGCCAGCAATCACTACCCATTTTGTCTCTGCTGTCAGCCCTGTGACGATAGCTTAGTGCTGATGGCTGAGTGTGCACGAGAACCACAAGCTGTCTTAGTGATTAGACTGGCAGGAGGCGATAGCTTCAAGTCCTCCTAGAACCTCTTATTTTGTCATGCCCCGCAGAGAGATTGTAACCATATTTAGATTTCTAGCACAGCACCTTATGGCGAGCTACTTACATGTTAAAATAATGCCCAATCCCTATTGTAGGGTACACCTGGGAAAAAGTCTGTTCCCAGGAGTTACAAGGGAAAGGCTCTTGTGTTTTCAATCTAAATATTTTAGCAAGCTATACAACCCCAGAGGAGGTGTTTGCTCCCCAATTCAGTCTGTTGATACTTTTGTCTGAACTAACCCACTCTGCTTTTCACTGTCATTTGTAATTACAGTCTATAAATATTTTATATTACTTTAAAATCAAGTTTTAAAATATTTAAATTAATTGGGGCTGGTGAATTAGATAGCCAGAAATTTGAAACTGAGCTTTTCTAATCCTCCGAGCTGCTTTTTTCAGCTTTTAACTGTAGCCCAAAGTCTCCCACTTTCTGCAGAATAAACCAATGGTTTGATTCAGTTAGCAATGGTTTGTGTTTTCTTGCAATTATTTTAGCTAACTCAAACTGGGCTAACTGGGTCCCCTCTGAATATCCAGGCTGCCAAAATATGGATTTGGATGGATGTGCACCACAGAGGATCTGCCTGAGCCTTGTAAAATTTCACAGTTACAACTAGGATTTGTCAGTAAAATGGGAATCTATTGTGGTATGTCCTATAGTCATGCTCTGTGCTGGGCCCCCTGTATTCCCTAAACTCTACTTCAGCAAAGGATCCAGTGAATTCTTAGAAGATACCCATTTTCATATTGTGTCCAGTGACAACTTCAGGTCCTAGGAAGGATTCCAAAACATTACATATCATAAATGTGTCATGGCAATTGCCAGTATGTCCTATGCTGAGTCCTGTAGTGACTAGTTGTACAAATAATCCCACAGACCGCGTGCTCAAACTTAAGTTTTTATTTGGCATCTGAGATACATATAAAAGGAACCTCAAGAGCTGAACGTTATTACTAATTAGTGTTATGTTTCATTTTACCATAAGCTTGGGTAGTGTCCATAGAAGATTTTGGATGGATTGAAATGGTTCTGCAGGCTGTTCATCAAGGAATAACTAAGGCAACAGTTGAAATCTCTGAGAATTTAGAAAGAGTAAATAAACCTGTTGAAAGTTTAATTATTACAGAAGACAATTTAGAGGCCTTAGGCATACAAGGTGAGGGAAACCATTATGTTTATCAGAGTTAGTTTTTAGGAAGCTCTTCTTTTCTTAAGAAGCTCAAACAAGATATTATCTTTAATAACTAGCTACTAGTCTGAATTTCAAACCAGATACTGTCAGTCTCATTCAACAAAGCTGCCCATTCGTCTACCAGCTTATGCAGTGAGTGGATCTCCCAGGAGAGCAAGAGGAGAAGAAAACATTCCTTCAAGCTCCATTACCATTGATAGAGTTACTCACCTCTTACTCTTTTTAATCATGACGTTCAGGATAATATTTAAAAACATTTCTGGTTTGAAAATCAAAGATACTGAATAATAAAGCACAACTGATACCTTTCAATTCTTTTGGCAAGTGTGAGGCCAGTCTCTTGTCTCACACACTTGAAACTCCTAGAAAAAGAGGAAGTTTGGGGCAAACACATATTTAGGATCTTTTCCTTAAATCCAGAATTTGCACTAGATTGTTACCTTGTGTATTATCCATAGGCTGAAGTAAACTATGATTTCCCCAGTATCTCACTTTAAACCTTGAAATAGGGTTTATTTCACACACAGTGACTAGATGGGAGCAGGGAACAGTATGGTTGATTTTTGCTGTGACAAAAGCCACCTGGTTCTCCTGGAGAGAGGACAGTGAGGACGAAACAGATTCTCTCTTAGCTGTGCTCTTCATCTGTTTCTGCTCTACTAAAGACTATCATCTAAGGTAATTTTTGCCCATTTTGGTTCTGTACAAGTCATGCTTTGCATGAAATGCATTCCTTTTCATTTAAAGGAAATGTGTCCCAGGACTGTAATCATGACATAAATAGACCTATGCAAGGCCTCCCTAAATCTACATTCACTGAAAAATCCCATACCCAGCACGTCTGTGAGGAACCATTCAACCAGCTGACTAAGTGCATAAAGCATTTGAAAACACTAGCCTTATCTCCTCAAGAGTCGACAGCAAAATGTATAGCCACGTTGAATTTTCTGGCAGCTCTAGAAATAGTGCATGCTGAGCAAATAAGGTCAGAGTGGGTGGGTGAAAATAGATTGTTCTCAAAATTTGGCACATAAAACTTTAAAAGTGCTTTATGAACAGAAATCATTCTCTCAGGTCTTGATCCTGCAAAAACTCATGTGGGTAGACTTCTCAAGATCATAAGTTTGAGGATCTGTTTATGTTTCTGCAGGGTGGGGTTTTAGACTAAATAAAAGAAGGTGAAGCATTAGCCACAGGAGGTTTCATCTTCAAAGGAAGATATCCATGACATTCTGGTTACTCGTTTTCCTGAGAGAAAAATAGTTGACTAACTAATTTTTTTTTTTCATTTGACCACCCTTTCAAAACTTAAGGAGTTCCTCTAAGGCACTCATTTTGATTTTTCCACTTAGGTATTCTAGGAACTTGCTTAAATCATTTGATGTTTGTATTAATAATATAAGATCTTAGTGATCTGAAATCTTTATATAATTAAGCAAAATAATACAGCTCTCTACACAGAACTAAAGTAGTTCGGGGAAATTCTCAGTGGAAATAAGAATGACTCATTCCTCAAACAACACCAACAATTAAGTATACATAAGCTATCAGTTCCCAATTGGAAAAAATGGGGACATTTATATAATAAGGTGACATTGGCTAGCAGCACTGTTTTTATGGATTTTATGGATTCATGGATTTGACAGAGTTGGAAGGGACCTCTGGAAGGGACCAGATCACCAGTTCTTCTCTGCCTAGCTCTCCAGCCTGTTCAAGTCCTGCTGGGTGGCACCGCAGCCCTCTGGAGTGTCAGCCAGACCTCCCAGTTTGGTATCATCAGCAAACTTGATGAGGACACACTCATCCCCTCATGCAGATCATTGATGAATAAGTTGAACAGGACTGGGCTGAGTATTGACCCCTGGGGGATGCTGCTGGTTACAGGTCTCCAACGTGACCCTGCTCCGTTAATGACAACCCTCTGAGTTCTATCACACTGGTGTCCCAAACCCTGTTTTTCCCCCCAGCACCATTTGGAATTCCACATTATTTCTCTCTTGTGGTATAACACCCTGAATCTCATATTCATCTCAACAGATGGGGGACCAGGACTGAGAGGAGAGTCAGCCAGGGCCGCAGAAAAGGCTGTGAGGGATGGAACAGTCCTTTGGCTCCTGCTGACTGGAGCTCCCCCCTGCACAGTGGGGCAGCAGCATCCCTCCACCGCAGGGGACATACTGTGCTGTGAAACTCTCAGGTGCTACAGGGATGGGACTGCACAATGACAAGAGCCAGGCACCTTTTTGTAACCTCTCCACTGCAAGTGCTTACATCTAAGACCTGCTCATCTGGGAACAACAGCTTTACTGAACCTATCTATGGTTTTAGGAACACTAGCACATCACCTGTGCTTTCATCCTTTGGCTTTTTAGAGGCAGCTTGTGTGGAAGTGTCTATTAAACGTGCAGCTCAGCAGTTACAGCTCTCTTGATAGCTAACTTCATTACACATGTGTCTCTCTGCTTACACAATTCACCCAGTTACACTGCTTCTTTCCTAAGGAGTGAGATATTTTTTTTTCAAACTGATGCAAGATTTGATCCACTGTGGTTATAGCACATATTGGATGAACCCTAATTTGCAGGAAGTCTTTACAAGTGGAAAACCTTGCTAAAACACATATTATTGAATGGATATCGTGCTGTGCTTGGATCAATGAAGCTTATACTGTGGCTTAGGCCTAATCTTATGACGATTCAGCAATTGAATCCCTTTATGTTAGGCTACTGGCAATGTTGCAGGACACATACCGTATCTACTGATTAACTGTGTTCAGTTTGTGCATAAAATGAAAAAGAAATATATGAAAACACTTAGAAAAATATAATAGAGAGAAAGAGATAAGCATCAAAAAACAAAAAGAAGAAACAGACCAGCAGATTCTGTAGTGAGATCTCTCTGAGTTAGCATATTTTTCTTGGTATCTTGGAATGATTCTTAGGTCATCACACTGAAAATTTAGTTTTTAAACATTTAGTGCTTTAACTTTCGATGTTAAACGTCTGGACATGTGGTGGCTTTATATAGGTCCACTGCAAAAAGTCCACTGGAAAGCCATTGACCATCAGTGATGCTTGACAACACGATGAAGCAATGTTTCAGATGGGTTTCCTGGGAACATGCAGTTGTGGAGATGGGCACATGGATGGAGGTCTCTAACTTCCACAGCTTTCATACACAGTAGTAGGCAGTGAGAGGAAAGAGGTGATCCCAATGCTTCTACTAAGGGGGAAAAATACTTCAACCACTTCTCACACCTTATTAGATATTGGGAACTACACAGAGGCAATCTGAGTGCAATCCAGAGAAAAATAGGCAGTGCTAGGTTGGGCTGCTCAGGGAACTACTCATTATGGATATTGACCTGAGACTGCAACTCTCCCTGTTTAGTATGTTGGAAGTGATTTTCACTACTAGATTCATTTCCAAATGGGAAAAGAATGTAGGTATAGTAGCCTAGATTTTGATATTGCAAAGGATTCCCAAGGTCTGTCATGTGGTTTGTGCTAACTGGCTTCATGTATCAAGGGATACATCTTAGCATGTGTATTTAATGCTTTTGAAAGGTGCTTAGCTGACAGTCTCAGAGGATGATTCCTGGGCATATTCTGCTTCACATATGTGCAAACTACTCCCCTTGATACCAGTGAGAACTGCCTTTGCTTATGAGAGATGTAGGCATCTTACCTTTTACTCCTCTCTCTCCTCTGTCACTTTGACATACTGGCAAGTCAGAATCTTCCCCTTTTTAATTATCATTTTTAATTCTTACATGATTCTTACATGATGGATCAAAGTATGCCTACTGGAAGTCAGTGCTGGAACTGCAGCTGTATGAACACAGCTTGCTTCATCATTTTAATCTTTTTTTCTTTAAACTAGCCTCAGCATCCCTTGATGATTTCTGTAATTCTTCCTCATTATGCCTCTGCTGAGTACATTATTCTGCATTTATCTATATGTTCTTACACCTTGATCTGATGCAGAATTATCTCACATTGGATTTGAGTTCTGGTGTTTGTTTTTGTACTTGCATCTCTTCCATTGCTTTCCAAATGTGGCTGAATTGTTAAGTTCCTGTTTGGAGACTATTGCTTCCCCTCTCAAATATCTGAATTTGCTTTTGTTTCTTTGATCTTTGGCCATCTATTTTTTGTCCACAGGTCTAGCTTTCCAGTTCCCTCTGTTTTATTCTGGTATCCAGTGGTCCCCACAGCACCATCCAGACCTTGGGCAAAAAAGTGGCGGGTACCCAGAGTGGCAGACAGTCATTTGTGTCAAAATTGCCAGGGCTTGGCTGTGGGACGTCACTCTATTTTGCTTGCCCCAGAGCCATACTGAGAGCTCCTTCTGATGTCACAGGAAAGGACAGGGCAGGAAGGAAGGGTAGCGAGGGAGCAGCACCATCCTCCCCACGCCTCCCATGAAAGCAGAAGGTGCTGCTTTGCTATCCACAAATCTCTCCCTGCTCCTCGGTCCCAGAGATTTTCTTCAGAAGAGCAAAAACCAAATTTGTCTGCAGTTCTGAGAAACCAGGAGCTTTCTTCTGATGCCATCAGACTAAAGCATTGTTTGCTCTACATTTCTCTTAATATTCCCCTCTGCCCCTTGCATTCCCATTGCTTAGGCTTTGTCATGATTTGAATTATCTGCTCTCTGACAGTAATCTGATTAAAATATTAGGTTTCTACTTTTGAGATTTCCTTTCCTGACACTCACAGAAAAGAACTGCAAGATGAGTGGTTCCTCAAAAATTGCTATCAAAAACTTCTATATTTACCCAAATAAAGTTGAAATTCACATTATCTGTACTCCAAGCATCACTTCCATAGATTATTTTACCATTACCCTTGAAAGACAATGCCAACAAGCTCTTCTTATGCTGTACTGACTTTATAATTTCTTTTCTATTTTAATTTAAGCTAAAAGCTAACAATAGCCTTCCCATTGTTCAATCTACTGCTTCTCTGCCAGGAAATCATCTTCTGCAAGTGTCATATTTGTGATCTAACAGCACACAAATTGGAAAGGAACTTTTGCTTTCCAGAGTTATGCCCAATGGTTAATAACTGTAGTTTCTAGTGCCAGGTACTTTTTCCTGTGATATTACTGCTTTGCACACAAGCAAATCCTGCTTTTATGACTAATGGAAAAAACCAGATAACTCCAAGTGGAAATCATACTAAATCTGCAAAGATGCTAATGTGCTAAGAAGCTGGCCAGGCCTTAGATGAGAGGAAAAAGGGCTCTATTTCCTAAGAAATAGAGATACAGGTAAAGAAGATGAACAAAACCCTGTGGATAAATGGAAAGTAAAGATCTTTCTCTTGTTTCCAATAACGTGCTGCTAGAGGGTCTCCCAAGATATTTGTGTTAATCCATATATTTTAGATTCCTGGAGTTTAGTAGTTTCAGCACAAAAATAATGAAATAATACAAACTCATGTGACAGCATATCCTTTTGGCTTGTATATGGTGTCTGAAGTCTTTAATTTTGACCAAGGTACTACATGTCATTATTTGTAGTCTAGTTTAAATTCTCTTCTTATCACAGAGCGAATGGATTCCTTCAGACTTGCAAGCCTGAGTGCACTGGACAGGGGAGGGCTGGCAGCCACCCCGGCAGAGATCCGTGATGTTGGTACAACTCAACAGCATTCCTATAGTTTTATTATGAACTTCATAAAAGCCCATTCTTTGATAACAGATCAGTGCATCATATACTTAGTGTAATATTGCACCAACTCTGATTAATAATTGCTTCTTTATGTATGTAGCTACACATACACAAAACTGCTTATACATTAAACAATGCTGACATGAACATGATTGTTTAAGCATATGTGCCTTTTCTTTCGTGCATAAAGACTAATTTTTATTGTGTTTAACTACAATATCCATGTTTATATTAATTGGTTATAAATTCCCTTAGTACAGGACTTCTTAATTATTATTAATTGTTCTTATCCTCAAAGAAACAAGCCCATTAGGCTCCAGAGTGCTGTCTCATTACCACTGTACATCTGTGCATAGACTGAGCTGGGGAATGGCTCGACAGGACTCAGATCACAGGTGCACTCAGTCTCAGCTCCTCCATGCTGATATTTATAACCAAAAAGCCAACAATCCAAAGGAGAAAGGGTAAAAGAAGTTTTCCTCCAGGGTTGCATCCAAACCCCAAACCACATCAATGATGGGATCTTCCTCTTCTATTTCCCAGGCAGCTGTTTCCCAAATTTTGATTCATGCACTAACATTTTATGTTGCTGAGTTGTGCTAAGCATTAGCTGGGCTTCTTCCTGTGCTGTGGCACAGGAGTGCAACAACTTTGATTCTATTTCTCTGTGCAAATGTGCTGAAATGATGTTAAAGTTGTGGCCTTTTCACCCTGTCCAGCCAGTTTTCTGCCACTGAGCATCAAGGCTACCTTGATACAGCTGCTGTCCTGCTGCATACCATGCCCACTTCTATTGTAAATTATTTTATTTGTAATGGTCCCATCCATGTTCATCCACCAGTTGTTGACATAAGTTGACATCAGTTCCTTCTAATTTCTCATAGTTGTACTATCGAGTTTGCAAAACCTTAGCTTTTCATTTCAGGTGATAATCTTCATAAAGTAAGAGTTTCATAAACAACAACCAATCCTGAATTTTTTTACTTAAGTGTAAGTGATTTCCTGTAATTCTCACCTTTCAACTATTACTTTCAACTTTGGCTTTTATTCTTTTGAGTTGCTCCTTGTCATGTTCCGGCTCAGAAAACATTAAAAGTAACCTTTTCATAATGTTACAAGATATCAGGAGAGTTGTCTGCCTGAGTAATGGAAGTGTTTAATTTGAAGTGGGGGGAAGTTATCAGCTGACTACTACAAAGGAAAAGAATTATGTCTAGAGGCAAGGTCCCTGGACTGGGACTCAGGGAGTGTCTTCCTGTCTCCACTGTGTGAATTTCTTTCTACTCTGTTTTCTCTTTTAAGCATTATATATGTCACCTACTGGAGCACTTCTCCTATGAAGACAGACTGAGAGAGTTAGGGTTGTTCAGCCTGGAGAAGAAAAGGCTCCAGGGAGACCTTATAGCCCCTTCCAGTACCTAAAGAGGGCTACAGAAAAGGTAAGGAAGGACTATCAGGGACTGTAGCAATAGGATGAGGGAAAGTGGTTTTAAACTGAAAGAGTGGAGATTTAGAATAAATATTGCGAAGAAATTCATGAGGGTGGTGAAGCACTGGAAGAGGTTGCCAGAGAAGCTGTGGATGCTCCATCCCTGGAGGTGTTCAAGGCCAGGCTGGATGGGGCTTTGAGCAACTGGGTCTAGTGGGAGGTGTCCCTGCCCATGGCAGAGGGGTTGGAGCTAGATGGTCTTCAAGGTCCCTTCCAACTCAAACTATTCTGTGATTCTATCATTCTTTAAGTTCTTTAGGGTAGGGGCTCTACCAGTACCAGTGCAGTACCCAAAACTATGGGGCCATAAATTTTAATTGGAATGTGTAGGTACTAGTATAATTGGGGGGAAAAACAAACAAACAAAAAACCCCAGTAAGAATGACTGGTAGAAACTAGTAGGAAACAGTCAATCCACACAGTCCCTTTAATCCAGACTCACTCCTAAAGGCACTCTCTTCACCATCTTAGCCTTTTACCACTGTCTGAAGTTGGTTCTTGATATGTTTACACACCAGTAAAGTATATGCTGAAATTCCCATCTACCTCCTAGGGATGTTATTTAATACATTAATATTTATAAGTACTTTTATATGCCTGGATGAAAGTAGCTATAGATATACAGTAATGCTCTGCATTAATGGCAAGGCTTAACATTAATAAAGCACTGTGGAGAGGGAAAGGGCACCTTGCATATAAGATACAGCCTATCTGGGGGCAACATGAGCCAAAGGGTCATCCCAGTTAAGGGATATTATGCTGGACAAAGCATGTATTCCTGGAGCTCAATGAGACAAGGACATGCCAGTGAGCAAGGCTGGGCATGGTGGGGAATGTGTTTCCCACACAGAGAAAGAAGTACCACACAGAACTGTCCTTCCAAACTGCAGAGCCACAGTTATGCAGCAACCATGCTTCTGCAGCAAGAAGTCTAAAGAGATTTAATCGCTCCAGTTTTAGAATTGGGTAATTATAGCTGGTCAAAGTGTTTTGACACTGAAGTAATAATTAACCATGTAGTGCACTGGTTCTCCAGACAGCCCTACAGACAGCCTTTGCAGAGCTAATTTCCTTCTTCTCTATTAATATGCATTTGCAACAAAATCTATGCCACTGACCTTCTGTCTTAATGACCACTTGAGTATAGGACAAGATGTAAGTCAGAACCCCAGAGGTTAAATGTATCTAACTGCACAGCAAAAAAATGCAATTTTGTCTGGGTACTAATTTCAGTTCACTTTGAAAAAGAAAAATCTCCATTACATGAGATGATTTTTAAATGCCAAGATCATCTATTTAGAAAAATTAAAAACATTTTGTATTTGAGTTCCTAGTCTATTCACTTTATAAAAATTTCAGGTGAAAAACCATATAATACAGACACTAAATTACACTAACACTTACATATATAACTTACACTTACATATAACTTAAACTAACACTACATAATTACATATAATACAGACATTAAATTGCACAGGACAGGTTCCTGGACAACGTGCTCTAGGTAGACCCCCTCTGGAAGGGGGTTGGACTAGAGGATCTCCAGAGGTCCCTTCCAAGTCCATATGATTCTATGATGATTCTACGATTCTAAATGTATACCAATTTGTTCAAATTTCAGATTTCAGAAATTCTCCTTGAGAGCAATATATAACTACAAGTCCCTCTGAAGAAACTCCTAACATAAAACAAGAGTCCAGTTCCTTGAGGGCTGAAAGATGAGGCTATAAGATTGTGTAGATGTGGAACTGTGAAAATTTTGAGTAACATGTGCTTTGAGAGAACAAAAAGAAAGAGGGAAACAGGAGAAGGTAGAGTTAATAAAGCTGTCCAGTTTCTTGGGACAAATCCTGCAGTTGCAAGATATTGATAAGATGCTTTGTGGTTATGCTGTGGTGGACTCATAGTTCAGTTTGATTAGATCAAATACCTGCAAGCATCAAAGCCTTTGTGAGGCAAGTATCAAGCCTGTGTTGGCTGTGTGCCTACAGGCAGTGTTTGGAAAGCACAGAAAGATCAAATTAGGCACTTTTCTGCCAACAGGATCCATCCACTCCACAGTGTCATTTTTGTTTTATAAGAGAAAGAGACTGCTCTGAAGAAAGTGGCATATTTAAAATGTCAGAATTTATCCAATCTTATGAGTCCATGTCACTCAAAGTATTTAATTTTAATTTATTTCATTTCAATTTATGTGAGTCCATCTGGATAGAAAGAAATCGTCCACAACAAAAGCTTTGCAGCAGCTGTTAAATTCTTGCATCACTTCTCTTGAATCCCTTCAACAACTGGGCCTATCCCAACCTTTTTTTTGTATCTTGGGTCTCTAGAAGCTCATAATAAAAAAAGGCAATTGCTCTTATTTCAGCAACTAGTCCTAAACTACACCGAACCCCTCACCAGAGAAAGACTAGGCTCTGCATCCAGGGGAACTGACACTTTTGCTAGAGGGAAACCTGAGGCTGCTGATAACAGTAGTATGCTGCTCTGCTTTAGCAGACCTGCCAGTTAAAGATGGCATTCACACTCTGTCATTGTCATTGAGAGATATATAATATTAAAGAAAGTTTGTTTTGTACATGTAGTTGTTCATAGACAAAGTATTCCGAACCTTGATAATGAAATAAACGCTACAGATTTAAAACAGTCTTTGTCTATGAGTGGCTGTAAGTAAATTTACAGAGAATTTGCACAAGTTACATTCCAGTATTGCACATTGCATTTCTGCTTGCAAAAAAATATTCATTTGGAAAAGGTGAGCAGAAAACATCACTATATTCAGTGCATTGTTCTACTGAGGAAAAATAACTTATTTAATTAAAGTGAATTGACTAATTTGAAGTTGTCTGTAAGCTATTGATGGACAATATTAAGGTGAAGGATAAAATGTATAGTTTATAGGAAACACAGTAAATGATATCTTCTCTGAGGATTTGTTTGAAGTATTTGATATGAAACATCTGTCTCTTAATGAAATTGTTCCCCAAAATAATGTTTACAAGGTGCTTCAGGAAATATTTAAGTCTAATTTAGCTTTATAACTCATATTCTAAGTTAATGAAAAGCATTCCCTACACAGCTGCACACTGCCTGCTGTGTATTTTCTTACTATATATCTCATGAGATTGGCCATAAAAATATTTAAATAAAAAATACATGCTACAGGGTCATAATGCACTTACAAGCTTGTGGAACAGTGTTAGCATAGAACAATCTGGCTACGTGCTCCAGCATCCTCTCTGCTGTCTGGGATATTAGCGGCAGAAAACAGGTATAATTATTTGTGAAGCACCAACTGTGTTCTTCATTTAAGAATGGAAAAAAAAAAGGAAAGTGAAAGATCCCAATTAAGGTGCTAAAGCACTGGAGAGCCATTTACCACCATAAGTCCTTCCTAATGGAGATTTTTTTGCTTGAAATACTACGTACTGCATTATGTCTCTGCACTTTTCAAAAAACACCACTAAAGGTATCTGTAATGCAAAGGAACAGCCATTGATATGGTAATCAAATGTAAATGTCATAGTAGGTTACCTGAGATTATGTATTTTACAACACAATTACATTCCCATTAAGTTAATATAAGAATCTTGCAGTAGCAAGTCACACTTGGTAGCAAATACCTACTAAATGATTGTCTGTTACAGTGCAGAAAAATGCAAATTTTGACTGATGTTGAAATGCACTACTTTATTTTAATAGACAAACAATAAAATTCTATCTGATCTAATTCTCAGTGGTTTGTGCGTTTATCTTTTCCTTCTCTAATTTCTGGGTTTACCACCTAGGTAACACACTAATACACTGACCTGTATTTTAATATGTGATTGGAAAAAACCCCCACAAACCTCATAACTGGGAGAATGTATAAGTTCTCATGTCTGAAGGGGAAATGTTTGCATGATTTATGTTTCTAATACTATGCCCTCTTTATCTTCAGCACATACCTTTAGATTCCAACTTTAAGTGGTTTTATGGCTTAGGATTTTGTGTTGAAAACTTAAAAGTGGAACAACTTATTGTCCTATTTATAATCCTGAGTCTAGTCTTGTCATGCTACAAGTTCCCTACAGTAAGGACTTGTAACTTCTGGTGGACAGCATAGAGCCACGGGCATTTGGCAGTGAACATACCAACTGCACTGCGTTACTTGATACAAAGGGCTGGAATACCTTATTACTTTTTTCTTGCTGCAGCAATGGAAATCCCTGCTTTCAGCTTTCTGAAAGTAAGGAAGCTTGACAGGAGAGATGGAGAAATCCCTATATCCTGACGAGAACTCCAGGAGGAATTAGCATTCTAAAGATTTCCACCCAGAACTCTACAGGTCAGATCATTTGTTTAAGCTCATTATGTTTAAACTGGGCTCTGTGATGATACACTGGGAAAGATTGTCACTGTCTAATTTAAGTGCTTTCCTAAGACATGCTGGATGTTTCCACTTTTCTCCACTTACTGGAAAAAGACTGTTGAAAGTCATGGGGGCCACTGCAAAATAAAACCAATGTGATGGAAAGTTGGGGCTGTTTCCTTGGCTGCGGTAGCTCAGAATAACTTTCACAAAGTCAGTACTGCTACACTTAATTACTCTGAGTAAAAAATTTTGATCCATATTTTCATCAGCCTTCTCAAGCAATAGAATCTTTGTCGCCTACAACATAGCTGTCATGGTGGCATACAACAGAATTAACTATGGCCATGAAAACAGCACAGATCGATCACTGAATTAAAAAGCCTTGTTACTTACAAAGACAGACTTGCATTAAGTACGCACAAATCATAGGCTGAGTCAGAAGAGCCTTTCCTATAGCTACTCTCAAAGGCAATGAGACAAAGTATTTGTGTAGATTCAGTTCTCATCACAGGTATTAATGCATCCAAGTTCTTTTTGGACTCCTTTATACAGCCATAAACCTTAGCTCAGTTCTTAATCTCATGATATAGGCTGAAACTTAGAAAAAAAGTTGGTCATGTAGCATTCGCAGCTGGCTGCAACATAATTTGTAGTAGAATGCTTGATTTATTGGTGGTGCTCACTTAAATCTTCTGTACCACAATGGATTGCATCTCAGTAAAAAGGGCCAAACCAAAATGGTATTTGGATGAAGTATAAAGCTTTAGACTCTGACCTGAGCACATTCCTAAGGCTCAATGACTTCATCATCCAGCCATTGTTAAATTAAAGATGAAGAGCGTAGGAAGCTGTGCATAACGTATGCAAATGTGTTTCATATAAAATATGCTAACTTTGGCTATTTGTTGGTATTGTTTGGACACCCAGGGAAAGTAAGATGAATTTATACAGATTCTCTGTGGGTGTAGGTATTGCACACTTATCTAATAAAGGAAACCATATAGATTAAAATTCACTTCTCTTGGAATTTAACCAAATTCATCTCTATGAGGTAGATGGTATTTTCATATACACATATATTAATTTTTTTTTTTCTGGGTACAAAAGATAATCAATCCTCATCACAAGTCCATCTTAAGAGACCTGTTATACAAGCTAAACAGTAGCAAAATGCATACATTACATTAAAAGCTCCGTGGTGATGTCCTTGTATGACAAAGACTGAATGTATGTAAAGCCAAAGCTGAATATGTCTATGAAACAGAGAAAAGTTTAAATGTCTGCTCTGGAGCCAAAAAGAATTGGAAAAAATCTCTTGTATGCTGAGAAAGAAAGGAAACAAAGAAAATTTGAAAGCTGCCTCATGCAGTAAGTAACACTATCTGTAATCTACATTTTAAGAGCATCTTCAGAAAGAACCAAGTCAAAACAAGGATTATCAATACAAAAGAATCATCAGCAAGGGTAGAATTTTATGGGCTTCCTTCCACGCTTAGACAAAGAAAAATAAACTTGTAAGTAGGAGGCTGAGAGAAGATTATGACATTAAATTGAATAATTATGCTTTTATTTCCACATGTAATCAAATGGAGAAGCAATCAAGTCCAACTCGGGACATCCTTGCTTCTTTTTCCCTTTGTCTGTGGCTTTGAAGAAGAAATTATAATTTTACAAGTGATGAAAAAAATAATTAACAAGTTATTCCTCCATTCAGCGGCACAACTTGCCACTGTAAAGTAAAGTGTGTTTATTTAAGTAGGTATTGTGAACATCTGGAGCAAGGATCATGAGCAGGGTCTGGATTTGTGAAAAGACAAAAAGGGCCTCCACTTAAGAAATGAGAACATATAAAGAATGACTGCAAACCAGGTAAAATATGGTCATTCATGAAAAGCAACATTCAGTGATGACAATAATATTGCAGTTCCTGTGGCAATCAACATTGCAGATCTCATCTTTCTTCAGATAGTCTCAAGTGTCATTGAAATAAAGCCCTGATCAAATGTTTCAAGGTGACACTGGAATGCTTTGGATATCCTTTTCACCTCATTTTTGATGTATGTGTGTTAAATCGTTCTTAACTCTTTCTAATAAAGAGCTTGTATTTTTTCCTTGTTTGCATGAAAGCCTAGCTCTCTTTTTTATACAAGTGCACATACTTTTATTCATCGTATTTAACCTAAACCTTCCTAATTTTATTTAACATTTTATTTATATATAACCATTTCCTATATCAAGATATTATAAGTTAATAATATCAAGATATTATAAGTTAATAGAAGAAGCATTTACATTATAATGAGGATGTAGCTATTTCAACGTGATTGACCTTGTTACAGCTCATCTTTCAATTTCTTAATTAAAAAGATGCAATTTTGTTTCCATGAAGCACCCAAGGAAGATGAAATTCTGAGCCAAAAATAAACTAAACCTCTTCTGGAATTTATTTATAAAGAAATCTCTTATCATATTCCAATGTGAAAGGTCATTGATTTACTGCCTCTGACTAATTATAATTAATTTGGAAAACAGAAAGTTTCTTACCCTCATTAATATTTTCCATTACTATGGGATAGAGGTCTGTGGCTTGGACAAAACAAGAAAGGTCATAAATGTAGAGCATCATTCTTTTTCTCTTTAGAGAATCTACTGAAGCCCTTAGAGAGACAAGGTATTTAAGAATGTGCTTAAATGTCCCCTGTCTATAAAGCACATTAGCACATTCTGCTGTTTGCTTAGAGATTTAGGTATCTTTTTATTGTGCCTGCTTGAACTGAGGAATCTTTCTAAATTCAGAGACAGAGCACAATTCATACTGTAGGAAGACAGGGAAACATAATCACAAATTCCAACTTCTTCAAAAAAAGGAATCTTAGAATTATTTGTTGATTCCATTTTGCAGGAATAAAAAGACACCATTTACATTTACTTGGAAAATGTTTCTCTGACAGTGGTGCTTTGCAGTGAGGATTGTTCATTGATGCTTCCTTTTCAGAGCCCAGTGACTATGAAGAGCCCAGCTTTGTCTGAAGGACTGTCCTACTGTCACACCATTCATATGAGAAACTCCATCTATAAAAAAGATGGTACGTTTTGAAAAGCAGCTGCCAGGCTTCCTATCAAAATGCTAAGAAGATCAGTATTTCAAGAAGCAAAGGATATTCTATGAATGGTGTATCTAATCCAGCCAAGCCCAGCAGTGTTCAGTAGGTGATGCCAAAAATAGTGTTACAGTTGTTGTGACCATGGTTACAGATGTTAAGGTTCAATTACTTTCTATGTAATTTCATAAGCCATTTACAAAAGTAATGCAAGATAATTCAAACGTTGCACTTGCAGTTTGGAAATAAAATCAGGACTGTAAATATTTATATGTGTTAATAATAACATCACCAATGCAAACTAAGGACAAGCAAACGTAATGTTACCTGGTGTATGATATTACAGATCTGAGTGGAAGAAAATGGCCGTAACTCTGTCCACTGACATCAGTCAGCTTGTTCAATATCGAAAGAAAAGTGGGTCATTCTGGAAGGTGTTCTTGTCTGGTTTCTCCTGCATAACTGCATTGTGGCACTTTTAATTTTTCCCCAAGAGTCAAATAAAAATGAATGCACGAGAATGGACTTTTTGCTGAGGGAATAGTATCTTCTTGATCTTAAATTATTATTGATTTATTTACTCATTAGTTGACACTGCTCTGAATGGCAGTAGTTAAGAAAATATCAATCACTGCTTAAAATCCAGCTTTAATAGTTAATCCAGTCTGCAAATAGTTAACAGACAAGAAGGATGGCAGAAGATGGAGAGGAAGATCCTGCAGTGGGAAGTGCCATGGTTCTGTAGAGCCTGTTGGTAAGAAGAGTTCCCATTGCAGGACCCATCCCAAACGCTCTGTGCAGCAGTGATTTTCTGCAGAGCACAACCTGAGGAAATGACCATTCTGGTGGTGCTGCACGTAGCAAAGATGAGAGCTTCCAAACATCATGTACTTATTTCCAGCAAAGGGACACCTTGTCAGCCACTGCCACAGAGTGACACCGAATGACGTCTAATTCATCCTTGCCACTAGATGACAGCACAGCAACACACATTTATAAAGTAACCAGTATTTTGCTACAGGTTAAGAATTCCTACACAAACAGGTTTCAAGTATTTTAGGATTAGCCCCATGGCAAGAAGAGATGACATGAAATTTCTGTGTCTTTGGACTTTCTAAAGTCTTTGGACTTCATCATCCAACATGAACATTGAGAAGGAACTTGTATGACCTCTGTGCTGCTGAGCAGGACAAAAAACCTCATAAGCAACAGAATGCTCTGCATCTGGATGGTTTTCTTCTGTTTGCAAAGAGAAAGCACAGAGTATGAGAACGTGGTGGCTAGCAACTCTCAATGACAAAACACAAACATGGCTACTAAATCCAAACATCTAAGGAAGGTATTTAGTATGAGAAGAAATGATGTGTATGCTTTTGAGATCAGATGACTTAGGATGTCTTAGTTTAACAAGTCCTTTCTCAATGCTGATCTGGTGACTCCAGTGACACAGTAGACTTGTAGTCCACACATTAAAAGACTAGAGAACTCTGGTACAGATGGATGCTTTTGACTGGAAAACACTAATAATTCTGCCATTATCTCATGCACACTTCTTGACACACTCAGCACTTCTGGTAAAACAATTTTGTCGGTTGTTCTGAAGAGAAATAAAGACGATTAACAGAAAAATCCATGGGTTCATTTTTAAGAATGTTAATTCTGGAGAGTTTATTGGAACAAAGCTCTGCCTGTCTTCTCTTTTTCCTACTGCAGGTTACACAATTCTTCCAAAGTAAGTGGCTGTGTTTTCCAACTAGGGAAAGGAGAGAGCTACCACAGAAACGGGTCCCTTCTGCAAGCTGCCAGTCTACTCACTGTGCCCAGTGCAGGGAGCTAGACTACAGGACCTCTATCAAGGTCCTTTCCAGTCTCACTTTTCTTTTGTAAGCCATTGTAGGCCTTAAGTTTAATATAGTATTTAGCTTAATATAGTATTTAGCTACATTAATCCTTCAATCCCCCCAAAAAGGAAGATCTAAATCAGTATTCCCATGTTGCAAGACAGGGCTCTACACTTGACTGTAATGAGAAGGGTCTCTCATGGTGGAATAACCTAGAAGTAATTAACTGCTCCTTCAGATGAAGTCTTGGATTGGTCTCCTGCACTCATGCAAGCACCCCACCTCCAAGATATTCTAGGGTGACTCACAGTCCCTTTCCTCCCCTTCACCTTTTTCCATAAATTTCTGAACCTAAGTCTTTTTTTTGCCTGCCAAAAAAATATGGTATATTGCCATGAAAACTTTTATTTTTCACAAATCACTGTTTTTCCAAGAAATACAATCTTGTTTCCAAATCTTTTCCAATCAACAGCTGGAGAGTAGGTTTATGATTTTCCATGGGGCAAAAAAGAACTATGGATTTAATTTGAATGTAACAGTTTAAAAGCTCAACTAAAAGAAAATATTTGTCCTCACCTGTCCTTTCTTAAAGGTGTACATGTCTAATACTCAGTGAAAATGGCATTTGCTCTTGCTTACCTCCACTCTCAGTCAACGTCCCTGATAATTAGGGCTACTGCATGTGTATGTATTCACCACAGAAAGGTTGTGACACAACAGGACTGTAATATATTAGCATTTTGTGACCAATTCTTAAACATGTTTACAATTTTCTTCATAATTCTGCTTTCTTTCAAAGGGCAAGGAGAAATTATAGCCCACTAAGAAAAGGAGGAGAGAATAGCTGTGTGTGGGCAGAGAATAAGCATGTTCCAGGATTTTGTGGGTTTTTTTTTCATCTTTTTCTTTCTATTTGACAATAAAGCTGGTGGATACCATACAGGGAGTACTTTAGCATTGGCAAAAACTGTGTAGGAGAAAAAAACCCAAGCATGCCATTAATTGTTTATAAATATATGCTCTCAACCCTAGCCTTCAGGAATCAGCTTTCAGGATTTCTAGCCTCTGAGTTCTGTTCAATTCCTTCATTTGAACAAATTATCAACTTGTATCTTTTCTAGCGTGATTAAACACATTGTTTGCAGGGAGATTATGATTGAATAGAAAAGATTTGCATTCTTTGAAATATACATTCTGTGTTTCTCTCTCTGTAGGTGTGTCTATGCGTATACATACACCCATATAAACTTAGATACATTTTTGTACACACATGCAGATGTGCATGTACTTTTGTCATATACACCTGCATGTACATACACACATATGTATGTATGCATCCATGTATACATGTCTGCATATAAATGGAGAGGTGGGGAGCGGGAAAAGAGCAAGGGAAAGAAAAAACAAATCTAAGTTAGGTAGAGTCTAGATGTTAAGGCCAGATTTTTCAAGCTTCTGCACCCAGTAGCATCCCCTGTGACATTCAGAAGAATTCAGTACTGGGTTTCTCAGGAAAGTTTAACACCTGAGGTGCTGAGCCTTTCTTACTCTTCCAACCACATAGCTTAAGGAGCTCAGCTGGAGGTTATTATTCCTTACCTAGAAGACCTGTGTTTTAAAAGCAAGTAGGAAGAAACAAGAATCTCTTTCAGCTTGCTGAAAGCTTTTTCTTTAGGTAGTCATGCCTCGCATACAAATGGTTGCACCTGCAAACACTATAGGCACATTTGTGCAGGCCTGTTGAAAAGCTGGCCATAAAAGTAATTCTCCCCAAAGCCATGGCTATAAAAAAAAATTCCTTACCAAAATGTTACGTGCTTTTAAATCTGTTTTTATTTTCCTTACTTATTATTTACTGTCATTCCCTCTCCTGCCTACAGAGTACCAGGTAACCAATACAGCTGTGCTTGCAGGGAGACATAAACATTCTCTCACATTATGATCTGACATTGTAATGTGTTCTGATATTGCAATAATAAATGAGAAAATTAACTGCCTATAATACAACATATCAGTACAGGGTAAGAAAAAACACATAAGTGATGGTAGAAAGGGAAGTAGCTCATGTCTGCTAAATGGTAATTGGGGCTGAGGTGAGCAGTTTTGCTGATCATATGCCTGCCTATGGCAACTGAATTGGAACTTCATATTTCCATCACTTGGATGGTTTAACACTGATAGAACAACACCGTGGAATTATGGTCAACAGACAATGGTAAAAATTAAGCTTTTTCTGACTACGTGTCATCCAGATGATCTTCTTTTCCTCACAGTCTCTACCTTTCCTCTGCCTGTGGCCAGTTAAGTAGGAGACTCTTCGTCTTTCTAGGGCAGGACCCTTAATATGACGTTGCAGTTCATCTTGCAGTTACAGGTGTCAATCAGCTTAATTTGGTCCCATAGGAGCAAAATGCAGAGAAATTCCATGTTATCATTTTCACTTGCAGTCTTATATCATGAGAATCGGGATCATGTTAATAAGATTAGGGTAAGAAGAATGTTATCAAGGTGTGACCAATTCTAATGACATGGGACCCAGACTGCTAGACAGTACAGCTTTTCTTCTGCATTGATTTGCATTACATCACTGCTGAGAGACTTTACTGTACTCCTCAGTAGAGAAACTTGTGGTATAAAAAGGCAGGACAGACAAAAGATAGGAAAAGAGCAGAATCATGACTCCAGACAGATAGAACTTCTGGGTCTCCATGACATTAAATGATCTGCCCAAGGCCGCTCAAATAGTCTATGGCAGTGCCAGTGCCAGTTTTCTGTATTTCATACAGTCTTTCGTAACCCTCTGTGCTACACAGTCAACAGATTTACAAGTTGCCTTTTGACCCATCTTTCATACCATGACCTTATGCTTCAAAATAAGGCCATGACTATGATAGCAAATGTAATGTAAAATAGTGTAGACAGCCATTGTCTTCATAGGACAAGTTACTCTTTGACTCCTACCTTATGCAGGAAAAGAATTTAAAGTAAGGTAAGGTAAGTAAGGTTTGGTCTTTAAGCAGATGAATTTCCACAGCTGTCTTTTATACACTATGCTACATTTTCCCTCTATTTTTTTTACTAATCCAGAACTACTGCAGCTTTAACTGAAGAATGAACATTTTTAAAGTGAAATTGTCAGCTTAGATGCTGACTTTTATGTAAGCATTGTTAATTTTAAGTTCAAACTGATGTCTGCTATCAGAATTTTTCTCCCTCCATCATGGGACAATAGGACATTTATTGCACACTCAGTTTCTAGCCTTAAGTATGACTCTCAGGCAGCCCATATCTCATATACTACTAAATTTCATGAAATTAATTTTTTTGGACGATGTGTATGAAATGCCACTGCTAAACTGATGCTTAATTTAATCTCAGTAAGCAGAACAGGTTTACCTTGCTTAGTGATTATGTCTCTTTTGTATCAGTAATAAAGCTAGACTGCAACAGAAAAATTCAACTGAGGAAACCTGATGGCTTTTACAATACTTCCCAAACCTGGGAAATACTGAACAGCTTCATTTTCCGGTTTGGCTCCCTCACAATTTTGTGTGCCTGGGCTGCAGCACAGTGGTGGCACACATTTACCCCCTGAGCATCTCATCCAGGCATTCTCCCTGGCTTTGCAACTTATTCGTGCAAATGTGTCATTTTGTGATTCTGCCACCACTCAATGGGAGTCAATGATCCTTTGTAGTAAGTGAAATTTTCCTCATCTTTAATGGGACTTTTACAAAGATAAAAAAGACCATAAAGTTAAAGACTATGTGTATTTTAAAAATTTATTTGGCAGCAACAAAGCAAAAAGATTTCAGTAAAGTCATGTATGCTGTAACACCGCTGATTTCAGGAAAACTGTGCCAAATAAATTTTACCCATTCACTTTTCTCTTTATGATGTGAGGGGATACTCAGAAAAAGACAGTCAGAAAGGACTAAAACAACCACAGATAATTCAGATAAAAGCAGCTTAACTGTAGAGCTGATCTGCAGCTGAATAAGAAGTAGAAATGGCTGACATGAAAAATCCAGAATTATTTGTGTATTTGCATGGATTGCACTTAAAATGTTTGGGAATGGCACCCATAAGGTGCTAAAATTCTTTAATAAGCCAAATGTGTATTTGGGTATGGTGGAAAATCAGTTGAAAGGACTAAGAAAAGGTGGTTACACATATGGGGCAATGCTAGTGTGACAGATGGTATTTGTTTTATTTATGTCTTCACAACTGTGTTTATGTTCTTTTAAGAAGCCTGTCTGGGTGGAGCCTTGCAGAGAGGTTGTGCGGACTCCTTCCTCCGGGAAGCTGTTGAGTATGTTGAGACAGAAACAATTCCAGGCTTCATGGGGCAGGCAAAAGATACACGGAATGGAGATGATGGCTTGAAGCTCATGCAAAGACACTGCAGGAATGGGAAGGATGCAGTGAGACAAATCTCACAAAAGATGGAGAGACCCTCCCAGGTACAAGAGAAGAACAGAATTTGCTCAGTGAATTAGGAAGTCATTGAGCTGACTGGAAGGAGGAACATGGGATAGCTGCATACAAAACTGCAATGCAATTCTGTCTCCCCCAGCTACTTAACATAGTATTTAATTAAAAAGTTTCATTTCTAGTTTTTCTTCAAGTAATTGTTGTCTTTTCTGAATTTAAAACCACTCTGTCTGCTATGGAGTGAAGGTCTAAGTACGTCAAACACAGAGCTATGGTTTACTTCCTGTCCTGTCAACACTCAAAATATAAAAAGTGTTAAAACAACCTAATTTAATGCAACACCTATTAAACATTTTCTGACTTCTTGGCAAAAGAGAAAGCAATAGAATTCCTGCAGTGATAATGAACCCTTAACTTATTACTTTGGTCTTTAAGCCTTTTCTCAAGAACAACAAATTATATTTAGAAAAATATCTCCAGTAAGTACTGTGTTTCAGGAAGACTCACACTCTCCTAACAGAAGTTTATTTTTGCCAGATGTTTTTAGGAAACAAAGTCCCTTTGGCTAAACTGAATTTTCTCTTAGCACACAGTTCCATCTCCAGGTAAGTCTTTGGAGCAGATCACTACAATACTGTTTATTCTCGTCAGTTCTTCAGATAACTTAACTGCTTCAGGTGCTTTTTGGCAACTGTAAAATAGAACTCCTTTATGGTGAAAAGACTTTGTTTTTTTCAGGACATTCCCAGGAGAACTGGATCATTCAGCTGTCAGTTTCTGTTAGGTAAGCAGCATATCTTGGACCTTAGTGTAGAAGTCTCTCATTGCTACTACTGCATATAGCATAATGCAAGCAATTTATACTTCCCATTTATGTTAATAGTGATTTATTAAAAATTCATCAGAACAACTGAAGCTGGCAGAATCCCTCAGAATCCCTAAATAATTAATAACTCTTCCGCAAAGGTGACCTAGGCTCAGCATGCAGCACCTATTTTTTGGCTTACTGCTGAAATTTCTTGTTCCCTACTAGAGTAAATAACTAGTCTCCCTACACCAGTGCCAGGAAAGAACTAGTTATCTTTCAAAGCTATGTTGCTGAATAAGATGCTGCCTAATGTAACTGATAGTAAATGTCAAGAAAAGAAAAAGTTATTTCCAAATCTCTACTCTTTTCTGGCATTTTCTCCCCTCAGAATTTTACAGATGTGAATGGATTGCTCTCTGCTTCAGATCCCTTTTCACAAAATACTGCAAGAAGAAGTGGTGGTGTTACCACTGCCTTTTATCTAGATGATTAAGGGTTAGAGCATGAAGGATATGAAAAATACAGACCCAAATCACTTTTATGCTTCAGCAGATTTTAAGACACATCTTCATCCTTCTGTTTTTTGGCAGCCTGGTTGATTTTGAGAGTTGTTCTTGGTTTTGATGTTTATCATTTACATTTGATATAGCCTATCTGAAATAATATACTTAATTAAAAAATATAAACTGTCATTGGAGAAAGAACCTAGGACTCCTCACTTCCCAAGTTGAGAGACAGATTTTAGTTGCCCTCAATATTTTTATTTCTCTCTCTATATATATATATATAAATACATTAAATTTGCAATTAATGTTATATTTTTCCATGCAACGTGCCATGAGTTAAAGAGATGAGTATTCTCTCTTAGAATAATCAATAATTGGGTTTTGAAGACAGCAGGACAGAATTTGCAGGGTCAAGTCCCCCTCCTCATGAAAAAAGAAAACTCAATATGGAATCTGTCACCTCTTCAGTCTGTGCATTCAAAAATTTCAGCAAATTTCAGACAGACTATGAACTGTTCAGCACTGAGAAAAGGCATTTCTGATGATGATCAATTGCTACGTGGCTGTTTATGATCATGATCAATTACTGGTGGACAAGTTTTACATTTATAGACTTCAGGTGGCAACTGAAGAGTGAATCTGAGGGTTAAATGTAGTGTGAGTGTCTAAAGTCACAGTCAGGTATCTAAGTCCAGTATAAGCTCTTACAGAATTGTTATCAGGTGAATAACTAGGGCTGTAAAAAGCTGCAATTACCCACTTTTCATATTATTACCTATGAGTAACTTCAATAATTTCAGTTGTAGCAGTTGACAACAGAGGAGACACCTTCATTTCAGTCCTATAGAATGGGGATTATAAATTATTAAACTTTTAAATATTTTATATTATGATTAAAACAATGACTAAAAAAATACAACCATTTTAATGAACAGTGAAGGTCTGGAGTCTGTTACAACTACCTAGACAAAATAATACTATCTTTTATAGCTGTGCAGGAGAAATCATTTGTGCACCTCAGATTCTATGGTATTGATCCGCAAATCTTGTCCTCTAGTATTTTACCTTTTTTCATTCCATAAAACGTAAGTATTCATAGTCCCTCATAGTCTCTTTAAAAAAGAACATTGAAATGTATTCTTCCTTCCAAGAGGTTTGAATTACTAATTCTGTTGATTTATTAATACAAAAATGTTGAAGGAACTCAGTAACTGCTGAATTTGAGCCTGCCACAATGATCAGAGTTTTTTTGGACTGCCAGACAGATCAGTCTTAACAGCATATGTTCATTTCCACAGTCTCTACAAGTCTATAAGGATGCAATACATGTTTGCTTTCTCTTACCAACTTAATGACAATCACTGAACAGATGAAATTGTAATGGTTATTTGAGAGGATGCATATCTGGTCAAGGAGGATTGGAATATTAAATGAAAAATGTGTTAGTTTGAGAAATTATTGCACAACAAAATCTATTGTGCTGAGGGCTGTTGTAAAGAGACAAAAAGAGGCCAATGGTGACCTTTTAACATTCAAAATAGAAGACTGCCCTATTATAACCCATTTAATTAGGCATTGTTTAGTAGAGGAAGAGAACTCTTGTTTATTCCTCAGATGATAACCTGCTTTTTATATGCCTCTGTGACATTTCTATCCCCCAGCCTTGCTCCCATGTAGGAATCACAATGAAAAAGATGATCCAGAACCATAGAACTTATATCCTATATGTTCCTATAAGGGTAATTATCTTGAGTGACTTTAATGCTCCTTAGGAGCTCCCTTCATCAGCAGAGTGGCACAAGGGAGACCAAACAATAATCTGGATCCCCTAAAGAGAAGATCTCCTGTGGAAATGAGTAAGTTGTTCTTCCAAGTAAGTTTCTCTCCTCTTCAGTCCTTTTAGATAGTGCTCTTTAGCTGTGTGCTTCTCAGAGGTGTCTGGTTCTCTCTAGCTGAGTAAAAAGGTGACTTTAATACATTTGTGTCACCTTGAATTCTATTCTATTAGAGTGTCCTTGAAATCTCCCAGAGAAAACAAGCCTAACTCTTCACGATTGCTTTGGATGAAAGACCCTCAGAAACTGGAACCACCCTGACTTCCTGCACTTCACCCTTCCAGGACTAATAGCATCCCATACATGATTGCAATACTGCAGATGGAACTAGATTTTATACACTATCTCTTTTCATTAGTATTCTCTGTCTCTGCGTTTTCTTCTTTCTATTGATGCATTTCAGCGTTTTTTTTTTTTTTTTTTCAAATTCACTGTGATGATGACTTCAAGCACTTATTGACAATAGCCCTTACATATTCTTTTTTCTGGTCAGTATGCTGCACAACGTTTCCATTTAATAAGTACTTCCTACTTCCTTACACAAGCCAAAATTACCTGTATTGTTGGAGACCCTGAGTGTCAGTTGCTCCTAATTCAAATACAGTTTATATCCCTTGGTAAAAGCCACCGAATGCCCCTGTGGTTACCCAGCTATGTAGCCTTCCGTTATATGCCCACTGACTCATAAGAATTACACACCCTGATACCCCTGGTTGATGAGTGAGGAGACAAAGAGGAAATCATCTTCCTTTGTCAGACAATGTCTAGGTCTCAGTGTTATTATTACTGAGCCTGCACTCTGTCTCCCTTGCTGCGAGAGGCAACTTTTTTCTTTAAAGAAATTAACATCTAAACAGACAAGATAAAGGATGGTGAAAGGAAGAATATATTACCCATTTATGGATAAGTAACAAAGGTACAGGGAAAGTAAGATACAACCCTGTGGTCACACAGGAGGTCTTTGGCACAGGCATGTTCCAAACAAAGCCTTCAGTCTTTGGTGAGGCGTCTATGAACTGTGAGTTGCACTGATGTTAAAGCTCTTTTGTTAAATCACATTTTCCCTTTTAAGCAACTTACAGCAGGACTTTTTATGAGAATCTTCTATGATGTTCCAACTAATCATCTTCAGACATATCATTGCAGATTCAGTACCTGTATTTTTGTGGACCTGGCATTTGCTTTGTTGTTTTTATTTCTTTTTATTTTGCACCTGAATTCCTCCAGGTGTTTGTTTTGTTTTTATTAAGCTTCATTGTTCCCCTGTTTCTGGCCAATGTCCTTGGCTACATTAATATTGTCTCTACTATGTGTGTGACAGCGACTTGAGCCAAGTAACTGGTTTGTGCACATAATGAGCAGAGTTAATGGCTTCTGATGCAGACTGGCTGTATCTGCAAATCTTGGATAAAGGGAGAGTGTGAACCTGGCTGAGTTACCACTGGAGCACTGGATCGTGTGGAAGGAATAAAACTTGTCTCAGACTAGATTGTGTCTACACAGTGTAACACTGCCCTTTAACCCATATTTCGGTCTTTCTGTCAAGCAAATGAATTGGTTTTATCCAGAATGGGGTTAGGCAGGAAACTAGCATGTCCAGAGTAGGGACAACTGGGAGGCTTTGGCTTACAGACAAATAAGTGAATCAATACAACAGTGTATCTAACCTTAATTGAATCTTTCCACTCCGCACAGGGATTAGTTTTGGTTGATCCTAGCATGGCCTTTCCCCTGAGATCATCACACATATCTTGTCTGCAGAAAGGATTAGTAGAGGACAAGCATGGAAATCTGTTTGATGGCATCATTCCTCTTGTATTCCCTTCTTGATTTGTCCGAACTTCAGAGCACGACCCGTAAACTACCATTATACAGGACTAGCAAATTCCCCAAATTATTTGCATTGTTAGACATCATCTAAGTTTCTAGTGGTTTCTCTGTTCCAGAGGCCATGGCTCCCAAGATAGGCCAGGAGAACAGGTGGATGGTAACACAGACCTGATTCATAATGCAGTTTTATTTGGGAATGGTGAGAATAACGGATAAGTGGCAACACGTGATATGAAAGACACAAAAATACTTACAACCATGGTCTTCTAGGGAACAGTTTTTGTCTTGGAGGCATGGTTAAAAATGGGAATAAATTTGTATGTGTGCTTATGATCCCAAGAGAGGGTCAGGACCTTCCTGCAGAACGGAAGCACAGAACAGAAAAGCAGCCATAAAGAGCCAACATAAGAGACAGAAATTACTTTTCTGTTCCAGGATTAAGTGTATTCATCACATCATCATAGCTAGAATTTTTGTGGCTTGGTTTCCTTTGTTTGGTTGCTTTGCATTAATATTAAAGGATGATTGGGGAGGGGGCGCAGAAAGAATCTCTCTCGAGAAACAGAAATGCAAGGGAAAAAAACCTTTTGTTTGCAAGTGCATCAGACCTTATAAAAGTATATAATCCATGGATCATTGGCACAATCAACTGTAATGGCTCCAAAAGAGCCATTGTGTTAATGTAGCCGATGAGCATGAGTACTGCCTCTGCATACTAAAAATCCTCATGAAAATTTTAACAACATGCAGATAGTGGATAAGTGCAGCATGTAGTTGTCTTTAAAATTGAGAATATAGTACTGTAAGTTTCATCAAAATGCAGAAGAAAAACTAAAATATATCCACCAGCAAAATGTAACTTTAGTAACATCTCATATTTTTTCTCAGATAAAGTAACTGATTTCTGACAAAGGAAATGAAGTAGGTCTCATTTATCTGGACTTCATAAAGGTTTTTGATATAATACCATTTGGGAAATTACTAGTTAAGCAAGAGAAATTGGGGAATAGTACAAGAAGTCTAAAGCAGGCAAGAAAATATCTAAAGTAGAGATAACAATTTAAAGGCAAAGCATCGCAATGAAAGCAGCATGCTAATGGAGCTCTTCAAAGACTGATTTAATATTTTCATTAATGAGCGTGACATGGAAAGGAAAAAATGTGGTAATGAAATTTCCTGAAAACACAAAATAAGGAGATATTATCAATACAGAAGAGGCCCAGAATATCATGTGGGACAACTTAGATGACTTGATGATCTCAGAAATACAGAGTGGCATTTAATATTGAACACTGCAAAGCCATGGGTTCAAAGACAAAAAGGAGAATTTTTGCTTTTAGCCGGTGGAAGTCCACAGAAGGAGATCTAGGAGTCTTAGTCAGCTGCAAGATAACTGTAAGGATCAATGCAAAATAGTACTGAGAAAGGAAAACATCATGTTAGGATGTATTATGAAGGTATGGAAATAGTATTGCATTTAGACAGTGACGTGAGACTGGATCTTGAAGATGGTAGAGCATCACAGGCTGAAAGAACAGGTTTACAAACGTGATTAGGGAAAATAAAGAATCTGACTTGTTCAGGAGGCAAAACAAAGGCTGAGAAAAGTTCTCATTAATGTCTGCATATACTTCAGAGATGTAAACACCAGACATAAAAGCTAGCTATTTAATTTAAAACTGTTGACTATAATGGAGAATTTCCCATTGGCGATGCATACTTTTGAGTTGGAAATTAGAAGGATGATTCTGGTCACTGAAGGAGTGACATACTGGAACAACGGGAGTCCAATGGGAGTTAAGTGTCAAATGCCCAGTCGTTCCTAATACAGGATGTGAATAGTTTGTGAGTTGGATGAATGATAGTGGTGCCAAGCTCACAAGATAGGAATCACCTTTGCATGTCAGAATCCTACGCAATAATATATTTTGAATAGTAATCCTACTAACTAATCTCTGAGCAAAACGTGTGATCTTGGCACATGATTATACAATTCAAACAGACAGCTACTAATTCAGACTTAGGTCATATCTTGTATTGCTTTCCATGAGTCCCATTTATGCTGGGACTGAACCCTGCATTCAAGAACAACTGCATTTTAAAGCACATCATAGGTAATTCTAAGTAATTTTATTCATAGCCCTCTTGATAGTTTCCTTTCTTCTTCTTCTCTTTCTAAACTTTTCCATTTCTACAAATTTGTAACAAAATACTCTGTCTTATTGTGTAAATAGTAGTTTATTTCCAAATACTCTGGGTTGAGTTCTTTGAAACTCAGTACTTTTTACATGTATTCAGCAATGATTAAGAGTGAATGACACTAACCTAAAAGATGGAGATGGACCGAGACACAGAATTTACAGCCTCACAAGAGTATTCTGATGTTGCTGTGCATTAAATGATACATTATTAGTTATATATTTACTGTGGTATTTTCCATGGTAGGGAATAGTGGGAACTTGCTTGGAATTCTCAATTTTTAACCTTTTTCCGCTTCCTAAGATTCATCCTTCTTCAATCCTTTGGTACCTAACCTTTTTTCCATGAGGTCTCAAAGATGTCTGTCAGATCCTTCTCAGCCAATTCCTTGAGATCCTTTGCTTGAATATGATTTAGACTTCTGAGTCATAAATATTTAAATTACCTAAATATTATTTTACCTGCTTTTTATAAATGCTCCTGCTAGATATTCCCAAAGCCTCATTAATATTTATTTAACTGAGCTCCATGCTTTCCTCTTCTTTTATATTGAATACTGGGAAAAAATTCTTTTTGTCTCTGGCCAGTATCAGTTGACCTTTCCTTTGATTTAGGATGATCTTTGTTTTCTTTTATCCACATTTATTTTCTTCATCTCTTCTCTCAGGTTACACCCTCAACTTGAATTCTATTTTGCCCTCTCTTTTCTTTATTATTTCTATTGTTCTGTTACAGATGTAGCTGCTTGTATTTTTAGCTCTTGTCTATTATGTGCTGTTGTCATTTTGTAAATGGACTGTGTTGCCATATTTATGACTAAGTGATGTTTCTGTGTGGAACTTGTATATCAAAATGTGCCTGTCTCCTAAAAATATTGAAGTATGTAGTTTATCTATTTTTCATATGTCCAGCTATATAAGAATAATGTCTGTTCAGTTTTGCTAATTTAAATTAATGTAATTTGAAATAGCAAGTGATGTTAGATGCAGGTGTTTGATTTAATGCTGGCATCATTGTAGCCTATGGGAATTTTGCCATCGCCTTCAGCTGGGTTAGGATTTTATTCTGATTTTGTACTTATACATAGATTTAACTTTAAGCCTGGAATTAGACCCATGGGTTTAGTAGAAGTTGCAAAGAAGTAACATTATTCCTCTGCCTGGGAACTGGCACAATATATTGTGACAATGCTGAACTGGGACAATATATTGCAGATAAGAAATATTTTCACACAAAAAAAAAGATTTGTAAAATCTAATGTAAAATGAAGATGTTCCTATTTTATAGTTAATGAACAACCTGAGTGGATCCTTCATGTGCACCTGCTCAAAACCCAACATAAAAATACTTATAGACAATGTATTCTTTTAAGATATCTGATACATACACATTCTCATTTGTACAAATGCTCTTTTTGCAGTGTTCTATCCACATTCTCTTCAAAGAACGAAGCAAAAGAATTAAAACAATATTTTATTAATTATCATTAAGTAGTAAGAATACCCTTAACTTGTGACATTGAGGAATCCTAGTTCTGAAACAGAGGGACTTAAGTTAGTTGATCTTCCTTGATACCGATGGTTATTTTGGGAATGTATGGGTAATATCTACCAAAAAAACCCAAACTAAAAAATACTACTGCTATGCTATGGCTATTATTACAATACAGGTGTGAAGGTATATATATATATATTTTTTTTTTAATGATTGATTACTCCAGAGAAACAAAACTTGTGTTGTGTAAATAGTTGGAATGTCATCTAAATGTAGGGTCCAGAGAGGTTTGTTAATTGCACGGTATTCTGCAGATTGATAATTGGTGCTCAAATGTATTTGCAAGTGTGGCGGAAAGCTAAGGTGGGACTATGTCCCATTATCTGTCTGCAAACATGTCAATTTAGGCTAATCCTACAATACCGTATCTTTCTCTCATCTGACTTTATTGATGTGAGTAGTTCTTTGAACTGCATCCTGAGTTTTTAAGGAAGTTGCTTTCTTATGTTATATAATTAGAAATGTCTCTATAGATATGACAAAAATTGTCTTACTCTTTCAAGTTCTTTGTGCTATTTCTTATTGTCAAGTCAATAAATACAGAATTTTTGCATTTCTTAAAAATTAAGATTAACGTGGAAAAAACAGACACTATATTAACTGAACTGAAGACAAAATTTGTTGTAAATATCATGGGTCCAGCTGTAGCTTTTTTATTGTAAAAGCTATCTTCTTAACGATTTTATTCAGAATCAATAATGATAAATAAAACAAGACCTTCAGACACTACATAAAAGGACTACATGTAGACTACATTTCAAAGAGTCAGTCTACTTTTACAGGTTATTAATATGGATTGTGGTTACTATAATTTTAAAATTCAGTTTCCATCTGCTTTTACCTTATGTTCTAGAAAATGCATGTTTGGATAGAGATCTTTAGTATGTGTCTTATTGGCTAAGCTTCTAGAAGCTGTAGTGCCAAAAGAATGAATGTGAAAAAACTGACATGCTATGAAGGCTGATAAATAGAGATGCAATAGCAGGAAAATTATGGTTATGAATAAAAGATTTATCCTCAAAACCATTTTATATAGTTTATATCATCATAGTATACAATTTTCCACTGTCATTTACTCCTCCTTGTGAGATTCTCCACAGAAAAGTAACTGATACTTTCAAGTCAGGAATACCAGCAATTGCTCAATAGCTAAAACAGGCAGTTGCATGAGAAATGGCCATAACAATGAGCTGGAGCTGCTCATCCGGGATCATTTTGTTTATATTGATCTCTTGCCAGTGTTTGCATAGAATAAAATATCTTAGCCAGTTTGTAGCATGGAAATAAATATAAATGTCTAAGGATGTACTGTCTGTATCCTTTCCCAAACATTGGTGTGCCAGCAGGACACTTTCCAATTTGCTTGTCTTCTTTCTTAATTCCATAAAAGCCCTTTTCTACCAAGAATAATTAAAGTAATAAACAGACAGATTATGGGGGCCCAACTAAATATAAAAAGAAGAATCCTAAATATTTACTAAAGGTTTGTTGCAAAATGGCAGCAATATTTAAGTAAATAAACAAATATGGCCACCACCATTAACAAAAGAAAGACATATGAAAAATGAAGTGAATCACCATGACTTCTCCACTGTTGTGCAGCTCTAATTCTGCCACTGTCTGTAACGTGGCAACACTTTCCTGTGCCCTGCTAGGTGCAATGCTCAAGTAAATACAATGAGGGCTCAGAGTCTGCTTCTTTCTGCCAGATATTTTTATGGCACAGCCACCAAACGCCACCGAGCATGTGAATGTGTCAGCTTAAGGCCATACATTACACCTGCTGTTGTAGCATAAAAGGCTTGTTCACAGCTCGCTCTCACTGGATTCACACTAGTGTTACTCCACCGAGTGAACAGTAATCTGTGTCAGGGAGAGGGAGTTGATTTTCAAGCCCACCAGCTGCCAGGGGTCCTCTGTTCTGATAAGAGGAGTGGAAACAAAACGATGCCTTTTTAATGACCGGGTGCTACTTTGTCTCTAGTAACAAGTTCTTTGTCAGAGTACCATGTTCAAAACCTCTGAGCAAACGCTGTGCTCTGGCTCTGGAGCATTGTTTCTTCACTGCATGGCCCTCCGAAGCTCTGGGGAGACAGGAGGGACATGCAGATGGGACAACCTGACACAGGTGAATTCTTACAAATCAACTCTTGCAGACCCATATTGTATCTTACTGGATATTAAATAGAAAGCAAATACAATTTCTGTTGTGCAGCAAAAGTGCACCATGCACCATATGTGTTGTATGTTTTTTTGCAACTGGAATATTTCACCACGATGACAGTTCTCTTATTTAATGCTACTCATGTTTGATTACAGAAACAGACTATTGACTTCAAAGTTAAAACCCTCACTGCATTTCAGTTGTTATGTCCAGCTCATTACAAGAGATACTGCCTGGACACGCTTCCTCTTGTGCAGGATTACAAAAATCTCCTTTCTGCATGAAATTCTTCAGGCTTTTCTAAGTCATGGGTGACCATATTGGGTATTTCAGAGAAAGATGATTTTCTAAAGGGAGCTGCGATATATATTTTAAAAGGCTTCTACATATTCTAAGTACAAAAAAACCCAACAAAACAAAACTAAAACCTCCAAATCTGAATTTAACCTGAAAATTAATTTAAAGCTAAATTTATCACTCAGACTCTAATAATTTCTTTTTTACTTGCTTGTTTTACTGAAGATGAGGTACAAATATTGTAACTTACTCTAAATCTTCAATTTTTTCATCAGATTCTGATTAACTGGGTGAAGTTTGCCCTGCATTGCTGAAGTTGATGTAAATGTGCAAGGCTCCATTATGACTTTTCTATATATGTTATATATGTAGATAATATTTCATATTATCTACAACCTCTGAATATTTACCCCAATTAATCCGACAATGACAGCTGCTCTGAGTTTAATAACACATAATAAACGGCACTTTACAGGTTTATGCTGCTATTTTGATAAACATGTCTGTGATAAGCATATTATTTGGAAAGAAGACAGTGGTGAAATATAACTAGTATTTGTTTATTTAAAACTTCTTGAGGTGGCTAACTTGCTGATAACTAGGGGTTTTTTTGTTTTCTGTAGAACAATTTTTCAATTGATTTAAATCCGGGCCCTAGTGAATGCTATTATTCTCTGTGCATGACACTTAGTCAAAGCCCATACTGGAGCCAAATAAAAACAATTTTGATTGGTTCCAACCAGTTGATGTTATATATAAAATACCCATCTAAGCTATTTCCTGGGTATTCATACTCTGAAAGCAAAAATCCAGAATAGATAGTATTTTCTATCCTATCATTCTTATCTTGCTTTTGTGTCCTTACACATGAGGAGATAGTACACAGATAGTAGCTATATAAGAAATTTAAGTAAAGAATCCTGTCGTAAAAATCAGCAGTGATCATCCCAACATCATTTTAAAACAGGCTAATTTTAAAATAGTTTTTTACATATCTATGTATTTTTCAGGTTTAATCCTTTATAGCATTCAATGGAATAGTTGCAGTTCTCGTATATAGGGACAATACCTGCACAAGTATAGGCCTTATATTTTATGCTAAATATATTAAAATTCAAATGACGTCTTTTGGAAAAGAGGCAGAAACCAAGAGCCATTTATTAAACATCACATAAAAATTTTAGAGCAGACAGGGCTAGATTTTGCTCCCTGTGGAGACAGATCACAGATAAAGGATAGAAATGAGAAAGTGGGTATAAGAAGAAAGCATGTGGACTTTCTTTTTCAGCACAATAAGTTGCTTATGATTTTATGTTTTTGTTATATGCCTAAGGATAGGGTTGTACTCATTTGAACACTGTAGCTTCAAGATGGAATGGTCTTTTTCTGACTTCCTACATAAGCTATTATCTATCCTGTTCCATGCTACCTGGTGCATTATGTTATGGTTTTACCATATCAAAGTGCACACTGCTTCTGTTTTAAGCAGAGAGTAGCTACCTCTGCATTTTAGAAACTGAATGAGGAATGAGTAAGGACTAGAGAATCCTTCCCCAACTTAACGGAAATATATCAGCTAAGATACCTTTTGCCTACTGAAATGGCAGGTTAGGTTAAAGTTCTGCCTATATGATATTCACCTCTACCAAAACACAACCCCACATTTTTCCACCACTTATTTAGGCAACTGTACTACATTGCATTTAAATGTTCCCATGTGGCCTGATGTTTGTGAGACTGGAATTTATCTGAACGTTTTTGTTGCCAGTCTGTTGGCAATCAGTCTAGGCTTGCTGTCTTGCCAACTAAGCGATCTTAATAGTACTATCTGTTTCCTGAGTAGCACCATTTTTCTCTGTAATTCTCTTACTTGCTTCTCATGTTAATTTCATCTTGCTTAGAAGTTTACTGTGATAGCTATGCGGTTTTGCTTTGTACTCTAATCTTTTTGCACAAAAAATATGAAAGCAAAAGGACAATTTAAAATCTGTGAATTTCTCTACTGCGTCATTATGTCCTAGAAGATGAGCGACTTCATAACAGATCCAATTGGGAGACTTATAAAGGACTGAATCTAAACTTCAAGTATCTTGGTCTTTGTCTTGAATTTAGCAATATACCTTGTGATTAACTTATGCAGCTTGTATTTTTATAAGGTTAGTCTCAGTTGGTTCAGCTCACTCCTGGACAATTGGTAGGGAGCACACAGAAGACACAGCCACATATTGTTAATTACTGTAAATTATCAATAAACCCACTTATCTTTAGATTCTCTCTCTCTCTCCAACCAGCAGGAGAGGCAACTTTTGCTGATATCCCAGTTTGAAATCCTCTCCTTTACCCAAAGGAGTGGTGTAGGTGGGAATAATGTGACAAGACTGTGCTGAGACTGTGACACTGAGTGCTGTGAATTTTTGTCAGAAGAAGCACAGGGCCGTGCTTCTTCTACTACTGCCTTCCTGCTTGCAGACTACATTCTCAGATTAATGCCAGATGTAAGAACCATATGCTAACAGAGAACACCGGTTAAGTTCTTATAAACTCCATGGGTTTCTTATGGAATTAAATGTAAGTCAGGGCCTTACATGCTTTATTAAAACTCCCAGGTATAAACAAGAAGACATATTACCAGAACTAGTATTAATACTAAACTATTATTAATATCATCAAAGCCAACTAAAATCTCAGCAAACAAAACAAAAGTATATTGATATTAGAGCAACCAGTCAATAAATGTCTGTTGGGTTGTAGTTCAATTATCCAGTTAATTAATGCTTAAAGTAATAATTTTTACACATTGTGAACAGGAGTTGAGAAAAAATGACTGTTTGGTTATAGACGTCAAATAAAGAATTTATGAGGTGAGTCATATCTGTGATTTATACTGGTTAAGAAATGGCACCAAACCCAAGTTTCTTAATGTCTGAGCCATAATTCTGATAGCAGGTGTAAAGCTTCCTCTTACAGAATTCAGTTTACACTAAGTTTGAAACTGTACTGTGTATCTGTACTGTGGCACTTCTCTTGTGGAAGTTTACTCTTCCCTCACAGCAGTGACACTGTGATACAGATTATTATATGGAGAGCCTGGCAGATAGGAAGTGGAGGACTATGGCTCCCAGTTTGGTATAGAATCTATCTGGTATAGAATCATAGAATCCCAGCGTAGTTTGGGTTGGAGAGGACCTTTTAAGGTTATTTAGTGCAACTCCCCTGCAATGAGCAGGGACATCTTCAACTAGATCTGGTCACTCAGAGCCCCATCCAACTTGCCCATGAATGTTTCCAGGGATGGAGCACCTACCACTTCTCTGGGCAGCCTGTTCCAGTGTTTCACCACTCTCATTGTCAAATATTTCTTCCTTATATTTAGTCTTAATCTACTTTTAGTTTAAAACCAATATGCCTTGTCCTAGAGTAACAGGCCCTGCTAAAAAGTTTGTCCCCATCTTTCCTGTAAGCCTCGTCTAAGTACTGAAAGGCTAGTCTCTCCAGTGACCTCTTCTCCAGTCTAATCAACCCCAGCTCTCTCAGACTGTCCTCATAGGAGAGGTGCTCTAGCCCTCTGACCATCATCGTGGTTTCCTCTGCATATAGATAGCATGATGTGTCACCAGGGAGAGACCGTGCTACTCCCTTGACCCCACCAGCAGCCCCATAGATGCAACTGTCCTTGCAACTGTTCAGAACAATCTTGACAAACAGTAGTTTGATGATTCCCATTTACCAAAAATTACAGTAATACTATCCTAAGTTCCTAAAGACTTTAAAGGTCAGAACATGTTGTAATAAAAATTACTATGAGACAGTATTTTAGTACCGTTTAAAACTCGTTACTGTTTTTTCTAGGACTTTTCCTTCATCGACTGCTTAGGTGCTCACAGAGATATGTGCATATACAGTCACTTCCAAACCATCTTCCTGCCTTGCAAAAAGAAATGACCAGGGAAACCAAAGAAAAAAAGATCTCAAAAAATACTGGAATATCCCTTACCTACTAAAATGGGAGCATAAACCATAAAAATGCTAAGCTATCAGGGGTGTGGAAACTCTTTACCTTTCTCACTTTTCTGTTTGTCAGGTCAAGTAAGATTGGAACTGCGTTGAAGTAGCTGCTGGCACAGCTCTTTTCACCACTGAATGTTTTTCACCAAGAATAATTGAAGGATGAGTTACATTTTGTTGATACTTTGTCACACTGTTCTCAAGGTAAATATCCTTCAGGTAATTAATGGATTCAAAGGACAAATTCTAAGTTGGGACAGCAGAACTTGATTAAAAATAACTGATCCAAATCAGTTTTATGTGATTTAGAAAAAATGTCCTTAAATGACATTGTGTTACTGACATATGGAAATCTTATAAATTTTTGTAAAAATTGCTCACTGAAAGTGAACCCACAGCTCTATGTAGTTCTTCAACATTAGTCTGTCAGCCAATTTAAAATACATTTGATCAAATTTATGAATGGTTTTGTTACTTCCATTGAGATGCTTATAATAGAAATTTAAAGCACTTATCTATGTAAAACAGAGCTCTAAATCAACTTATGCCACGGGATGTTTGGAAGGAAAAGATAATATGAAGCTTATCTTCACATAAGAAATTTTAAATTTCTTCTAAGTTGTTCTGTAATTCCATATGAGCCATATGCCTCACACTGAACTTGTGTGTGAAGACTAGGGCCAGCCTGTAAATGAACAAAGATTGTAGCTATGCTTACCTATGCTGCTTTAAGTGCTTTGCTTCTTCCTTTTGTTTCCTCCTCCCTAGTAAAGCAAAATGCTTTGTAAGTAACACACTTGTTAAATTTTGAAAACATTTTCTAAATTCTTCTGACATGTCCTGTCATGCCACGTGCCAAAACTGAAGTAATTTTCCCTTGATTTTGCAACAAGTACTCCACTTTAATGTATGCCCCTGATAGCATCACAATATGAATATTCTTTTGAAGCTAACATATGTGCTTTCCAACCTTTACTTCTATATTTAATTATTGTAATATGTGTTTTAGTAGCTGTGGTTCCTCACAAAATTGCCTAGCAGATTTGGAAGGTTAAACAAGTTTTCTGTAGTACATGAGAGCTTCTTTGCTTTCTTTTGTGCTAAAGATCCAGTTCTTTTTATACTAAAATGATCTTGCTTAAGGTTGTTGCTCTTTTACTTAAACAGGCATCATATACCATCTTTTTTTCACACATTGCAGAAGGAATTAAAACCTGAAACAAACAGAAAATCTTTTTCCCTTTTTTTTTCAAAAAATAAGTAATGAATTTTCATCACAACAGTAAGGTAAATACTGAAGAAACAAACCTGTTTTCTTTTTCTGCCTTTTATACTGATATTCTACATATCATTCTCCAACAGTCTCTGAGGGTATTCGTCACATGCTATCTTTGGAATAAGCCCTCTGTCCACTTAGGCAAGCAGAATTCTAAGAAACCATTATGCTTACAGCACATATATCTCATATATTTGTGATTTAGCTCACTCAATGTGTCCTTTCCCAGTAGATTTTGATTGCAACGTAAGTGGAGTTATGTTGTCAATAAGGTTATTTAATAATATAAACAACTGATAGGCTTTCCCTTAAGCTAGTATATCAGTACTAGCCTTTTGTTTTCCATTTTTTATCTCATTCTTGGAATTATGGACCAGTTAGCCTTATAAGATGTGTCATAATTGAAGGCTGGAATGTGTCAGTTCTCCTCTTCACATATAACATATTTTTACAGTATCAAATTCTTCCAGTCTAGATCTTTTGAGGAAGGAGTACACAACCTAAACCATGAGAAACCTAAATAAATCTTTTATGGCTCTAGGTTAAAGTTCTACATAGGTAACTCTCATATTTTACAGAATAGGTCAGTTTTTTCCTGCCCAGTTACGTGCTTTACTTTTCAGTTCCATAATAAACATTTAGAGGGGGTAAAGAGAAGATGCATAAAGCTTATGTGACCAGATTCTTCTTTCATTTATGCCCATGGGGGTGCTTTTAACCACATCATCAGTCTAGAGACATTGTATGGAGTGACAAAACCTGGGGTTGGAAAGCTCCCAAATGTTCTCAAGGTTCTACAAAATTAATTTTTAAGGATAAAATTCTGTCTTCCTGAGTGGCATACAAGCTGCTTTACTTAGTGTAGTAGTTGAGAAGGGTGCAAATTTATGTGAAGTTCGGTATATTTATAGGTTTATTGGCTACATGTTCAGCATAGCATATTTCAGGTTTTTCTGTGAAGAAACACGCTCCCAAGGTTTTATATTTCCCTTTTATTGCAATTCTCAATTTTGACCTGGCTAAGAAATTTAGGCAAGAATTTGAACTAATTAAGCATAGAATGGAAGAAGCTGAAGAAATATGAAGAAAATCTGGGTGCTGGATATAGCCCTTACAAAAATTGTAACACTTCATGTCCCTCGTATAAACTCAGTATCTTCAGTTACCAGAAATATTTGTGTAAAAAATACATTAAGGAACTTCAATGTTCCTTAGTTTCAAACCACAAAATGGGCATATTTGAAACAAAAGTTTCCCAGTATCAGGAGACAAAGATTAGTCTTTGCTCATTCAAAGTCCATTGTTAACCATCTAAAGAATTATCTAATTTATTTAGTCTCCACTGATCAACTTCAATCTTGATGGAGACAGCTGCTATTACATGTGATGACAAACAAACAAGACTCCCTGCTATGCAGCAAAGTTTTCTGACTAAATTGGCTAGTTTTCCACTAGCCTCAGTGGCCACAGACAGCAAGAGAAAAAAAAAAGAAATAAGTACCCCTTAATGTGTTAGAAAAATATTAACAATTTCCCAAATTATTCTTTCATCTTTACCGATTAGCTGAGGAATTGTAATACAGGGCTTACTTTGTGGTTTTTTGTTGTTTTTTTTCCTTCCCGTTTCTAAAATTTGAATCCAAGTTATCAAGCTGTGTTGATTTGAAAATTGGTGTTTACATTTTATTTATTGTATTGTATGCTATGACATATGTCTATGACCCTACATCAATTAACCAATTTCTTTTTCAAGATACGAGTGTTGTTTCAATTATCCTTTTGAAATTTTATTTGTGGCATGCTGTAATTATACCTTGCACATATACTTTGTAAAGTTTCCCATTGAACTGAGAAACTGCGCATTGTGTTCATAAAAACCAGTTTGTTGTGTTCTCTGTATTAAGCATGCTGTGAAAGCTTGTCCCTTGTGCTCAAAATGTAAATTGGACATAGCTAATTGCATCTACTGCTGGTGATCATGTTCAGAGAGTGCAGATTTCTGGAGGGAAACGTGCCTACGCTTCTCCTCATGCTTAGATATAACTATGAGTCCTCCTTCAGATATGTTTTATTATTGGCAGGGTTGGACTTCATTGCCAGTGCTTCTTATGAGAAACAAAAACATTTTGTACTCGTTGATATAAACCTGGAAATGTTTTTCTGGGCTGGATGTAGAATACTTCTCATTACTTTCTGAGCAAAACTCACTTCCCAAAATCTTAAGTGATGAAACTCTATCCTTAAAAGTAATAACGCTACACTCTTAGGCTGTTTGTAGGCTCTTTCAGTCAAGAGAGAGGTACATCACGTTATGTAAAGAGAGGCTGCAGTTCTGTGGTCAGCAGCTGCAGCTGCTGAGGTAGTGAAGAGGAAAGTTCATAAAAGGATGTGGTGCTCTTATTGAAAATACAGAATCATTTGTGGATGCCTTGTGGGTGCAGTCACGGGAAATGCACAGGGTGTAAACTCAGCAGACATCTGGTGATGACAGGCTACCAGAGAGGAATTAATGACTGGCTTCACAGAAGGGGCTGTTTTGGTTAGATGCAGTATCATTGTTACTCTGCCAAAGACATGAATACTGTTCCCAGTTTTGAGGAAAAGAGAAATGACTAATAGAGAGTTAGAAGAAACAGCCAATTGGTCTTAAAGAAGTAGTTGTTGAGTTGACCAGTGGATAATACATTGTAGCTTGAAGAAATTACTTAGTGAGAGCAAACCTGCATCACAGTAATAAAGGAGTAGCCATGAAAGTGAAACTGTATTAATGCATAAACCCAACCTCCTTAAAACAGTGGTAATCCGGTACACTATATTCTCTGGATTCCACCCCAAACCACCAAAAGTTAGCTTCAGGATTGAATACAAAAAAAGGCAAACGATGAAAATTTCTTACGAAAGTCCTATGATGCTTTGTTGCTTTTTCTGCTGGGTATACATTAAGGTCTCTTCTCACAGATGTTTGAGGATTCTGAATAATGTAATTTCACATAGAACAAAGAGACAAACACACACTTTAAACCTTAGGACCCAGCAGAAATAGACCATAAGAAAATTAACCTTGTTATATGAAGGATAAAAAAACTGCAAGATTTTGATTTATTAATACTGTGGTTTCTTCTTCAGAATTGCTGTGTTCCTACTTCTTGGATACATAACAAATATTAAGGCAAAGGCAGAAGAAAGTTTGTTTGGAAATACATGCTATGTAACATCACAGCTCTAAGACTCAAAATTTAAAATAAAAATATTTTCATAGTGGAAACCACAAAATTCACTGAAAAATATACTGTGATACCCGTGCATTACAGAGCCAGATAGACTCTCATGTATCACTTTGCAGGTAGAACAATTTTATAAGGATTTGACTTATTGAAAATGTGAGATTGTCAAAGACAAGATATTAAGGGCTCCTGCTCCTGCTAAGGATTAGAGGGGAGGAGAAATTTTTTTCTGCATAACTATAAACCAGTGTAAAGGAACAAAGCGAACTGTCCCATCAGAAAAATAAGCAGTAGTGAGCTAAAAGAATGTTTCCCTGAGCTCTCTACCCAGCTTTTCTTCAAGAGATTTCATGCTCAGTTGAATGTTAGAAGCAGATTATCTAGAAACATACTTCACTTTTGCTTATGTATTGCATTTGTTTTTATCTGTTAATAACGGAATATTAATTCTATTTTTTGGTACGCAAAGGCTTCTGCTGTAGGAGTAGCCCACCTCTTCATGTGCTTTTTACATATTTTAGCAGTTGCAAGTATTTATGTAACACATAATCTCTGGTTACAGACGAGGTTGCAATGTTAGAAAAGGAGAATTATGACTAGAGCTATTCAAAGAGATTAGGATTTGCAGTTTGTTTTCAACACTGTTCAGTAACACTCAGGGTTTTTTTCTTTTGTTGGTTTTAAAATTTTCTGACATATTCAAGCAGATTTTCTGATGTACTGCTTTCCTGTCGTCTCAATTCCTTTCAACATATGCTTTAGTATGGTTTGTTTTCACAGTATCGCAAGCATGTGCCTGGGACAACAAAAGTCTTAAATTTTTCTCTTTGTTTGCAAACCTCAAAAGAGGGGATTTTTTTTTAGCACTATTTTGAAATACTGAGTAAACAAGGGACAACACACATAAAGGGATAAATGAGCATACTTTCATCAGGGTGTGATGAGCACATCATCTCACACAGTACTCCTTGATTTGAATAGAGTTCCATCCGCAAATGGCAGTGAAACTGTCTATTGAGAAGTCTGATGATCTTTGCTATTACTGGGGATATAGTCTCCTTAACAATTAATGGCAGTAAAACATGTCATGAAGGGAATAGTAAGATTCTTTCTTACAGTGCAGGATGACCAGAAAAGTCAAATACCTTAAAGGTAGTAAGATAATGCAGATTAGGCTGTTGAAGCAAAGAGACAGACTTCACTGTCTTCATGTTTCTTAACGACGAATTGAGAAAATTTGGGGAAACATAGTCACTGCTATTTGCCTGCTGCACTATTATATATTAACTCAGTTCAGTGAGATCAATAAAACATGAGGAAAACTACCTCATGTCTTCATGAGTGCAAGGTAAAATCAGTGCAAGGTAATAAAATCAATGCAGAACTGTAATGTCATTAAAAACACTAGGACTTCATGAAAGTACAAAGAAATCTTCAGAGTCAAAATTTACTACTCGGAAATTAGCACTTGCAATGACCTGGTAATGTGAGGGAAAGATCTGTCCACTGCCCAGGGTGTAACTGTAGAAGATAATTAAGGAATTTACAGAAGTGACCCTGTGATGGCAAAACACTTGTACTAGATATGGGAATTGTACACAGTATATTTGCTTTTGTAAACAAAATAAGTGCTTCGTAAATTTCTCAGGATCAAGTGGATTCAGGAAAAGCAGCCAATACTGGATTATCAGTTGCATAATCCTAGAAGACAGGTGTGTGCTCCATTAAAGGGACACATCTAGGGTAGCTTTGCAGACAGCTGGCCCAAGGGAGCTGTCACCATGCACTGTCACAAAGAGCTGGCAAAACATGTTAACAGCAGGGGGAATTAATGCTGCCACTTCAGCATGATGTGATTTTTGGGATCAGACAGGGGGCTTTGCTGTATGAAGGTACAGATACTGAGGCATTATCCACGGCAGTGGCATCAAAAGGCAATCTTGGCTCTCTGTTGGCACTAAATAATAATGACACTCAATACCACATTCATGGGACGGTGACAACAATGTCTTCAATATGAGCGTCCAAGATAAGCTATGATAGTTGGAGTATTGGCCATTATTTGTGACAGTATTCATTAATACAGCAATAGGAAGAGTGCCTTGCATTTTCAGTGGTACTGGCTCCAGCAAATGCATCACACTCGTCTTCCGCTTGTTATACTCATTTCCTTTAGAATATAAAATAAAAGTTCAAGGTTTGGGCTCGAGCCCAGCATATCGTATTGCCTGAAGCACTGAAATAACAGTAATGTTCAGCAACTTCATTCCTCTACAGTGGATATACATAAAAGTAGCTATATGTCAGAGAGATTTCTTAGATACCAGACTGAAAACGAAGTCTCCTATAAACCAGATGGCCACTAGAAACCTGGCTTTCTACTGTAAGACCTTGTCTTAACGGAAAAAGCGCAGTCCAACTGAACAAAAGCAAGCTACTACCCATGCTTTCTCCCTTTGGGAAAAGGGTGGAGGGAGAAATACTTAGTGGCAGAAGCTAATGGTGGTGCAGGACACGCTGCTCTGGAAGGTGCCTACTGCTGCTGAGGGCCTTGTGTGAGGCCGATACTGAACTGAGGAGCATCAGCGGGAACTGAGCAGGGCCATCACCACCCCGACCACTGGCAGTGGCAGGGAGGGATAAAGTCTCACTATCCCTACACAGAAACTAAAAATTAAAGCCACATGAGAGTAAAGGAAAATCCATGGCAGTGCTCCAAAACTTGTCACCAGTGCGGGTCAGACGCTGACCCCCGGGCAACACCATGCCCATGGGACACACGCTGGGGCACTACTTTCCCTACTTGTTACGGTGTGATCTCCTCGTTATGCCGAGTCAGGGTGCGGAAAATCGGAAATCCATGAGATTTGTGAGACTTTCCCCCAGCAACTGGCTTCGGGCACAGCTGAACCCGGGCAGAGCTTTTACCGCCCGCAGCAGGGCCCCAGCTGCGCTCCTCAAAGCACCAGCTGCAACTTGTTTCTGGAGACCTGCACCCTGAGGGGCGGCCACCCGAGGAGCCGCTCTCCTGACGACGGCTCTACCGCCCTTCTTTCCCCGCTAACGGCCGCAGAATGAGGTGCGGACCCCGGCGGTGACACCACCCCCGCCGCGCATGCGCGCCGACCGCGGCCATTACCTCAGCGGCGAGCCCTCCTCTCTGCCCGCCCCTCCGCTGCTACAGGTCGGTGTCGGCGCGCTGCGGACCGACGCATGCGTGTTACGAGTGGGAGCGTAAGTCTCCATTTTGTGTTTGTTCCCCCCCTCCCACCTTCTAGTGCCGCTCGGCTTCCCAGCGGGGAGGGGGCGGTGGCGGCCTCTGATGGTCCGTAGGGAGGGAGAGTCCCCCGCCGCCTTCCCGCAGGGCCGGCCGCCGCACGCTCCCTGAGGCGGCTGCCGCCCGCACTTCCCTGTCTTTATCTCGGCTGGATATTGGGGGGGAAAAAAAAACATATTATGGGAGCATTTCGTACTAGTTTATCTAGTCTATTTCCTGGCCTGGCGTTGCCATCTCCCCTCGCTTGAGGCTTGCGGTGTGCGGGCAGCGCGGTGCGCTCGGCTGTGGCGGTCGGCGGGGGGACCCCGCTTTTGGGCAGAAATGCAGTGGGTTAAAGTAAATGTATTAATCTTTGCACCCCAGCAAAATCGAAGGCGTCATTGTAGCAGTCTCTCTTCGTTAGGATCACAGAGGCTCTAGCCAATCACTTGAATTTAGGTTTATGTTTAAGGTAGTAACACTTTAAATCATTTTAGATGCTTTACATGCTTTGTCCAAGTGATCCATTTGGTGCTTGTTCATAAAGGATTTCAGCTGAACCTGGGCAGACTGGGAGGCAACACGATCCATACAGCAAAGGGAGTTTTTCCAAGGATAGTATCTTTAGATTCGATTAGATAGTGTCCAAGGAACTGATTACTCTGACTTACGTTTCAGTAAGTCACTTAGGAAATGAGTAAAATCAAGATGGAGTACTAAAAATACCCTAAAACATAGTCATCTTGTTCTTGGTTCTCAGCTAGAAATGGAAAAAAAAGAAAAAAGCTCAGAGATGTTGAGGTGAAACTTGCTTTTGAGACAAAAAACAGTTTAGGCTTAAAGTACTTTTGTGGGGCTTAAATGTAATTAAAAATCTTAAATGGTAACATTTTTAAAAAGAGGAAAATAGTTCAGTTCAAAGAATAATTGCATGCACTATGACATCTGCAAGCAGTTTTCTGAGTAATTAATTTTCAAATGTTGGATGTTGGTGATTAAAATAAAGCTTTCCAAAGCATGTGCTAAGATCTTGGGTACCTAATTTTAAATTGAATCACTGAAATATCTAATGGAAAAATGGCATTAAATACTTTGCTTTTTTTTTTTTTTCTCAGGGCAAAATGTCTCTAATAAATAGTAAGCTGCCTGATTTCATACCCTCCTTTCATATTTTCCCTTAAATGCATTTTTAGATATTCTGAGTAGTTTTAAATCTTTGACAGCAGAGTGCTGTTCCTATCTTTAAAAGTTACATTCTGTGTGCTGAAAAGAAATTCTGTACCCACACACCACTTTTTTTCCTGTGAACATTAGATATAGAGTGCTGGTAAAAGCTGATTTTAGTTCACTTGTCAATTCTGCCACTTACTATGAAACCTTTAGTTGTATTTCTTTCAGCTTGTTTACTTTTTTCCCTTGCAATGTATTTGGGCAGAAATGTTGCTAGTTTCATTCAATGTCAACTGTTATGTCTCAGGTATAGCACTTCTGGTGCAAGTTCTAATTAAATATCTTAAAAACATGCTGTTTATTTAATTCATATTATAGTCTTGAGAAAACTTAGAAGAATTAAGGCAGCAATATGTGAAAACTGTGGAGCCCACCTGTTTTCAGTTACTTATTATTAAACAAGGGTTTTTAGTTGAGTCCATTTTTCAGACGTTTGTGTTCAGCTTTTTGTGACTTTGTTTTCTCTTTGTGGTTTATGTTTCAGTGTCAGAGTGCAATGAGAAGAGAGTAGTAAAAATCAAATATTTTAGTTTGACAGTCAGAGTGTTATATTTGCAGTTTCCATTGACTTTACAAGTTAGGAAAACTAGAGATATAGATGATGTTGGAAACTGGCTTGGGTCAACTCATGTAACTTAATGTTGAATGCAAAATTTTCCACTTGTCTTGCATATTACAACTGTGTATATACTTTATAGGATTTGTCTTTTTATAGTTACAATGTGTAATCCTCTCATGTTCATTATTTTCATGAATTACATGAATTATTTTGTGAATTTTTAGTAAATAGATTATTCAGTTTTATACATCCGTCATACCTTTCAAGTGTCTGCATTTTCATTTATGTCAGTTGTGTTTATTTATATAATTTTATGTATTTGTAATTTTGTCTATTTCTGCAAAAGTTAAAAATATTGCCACTTTTCAACGTTGTGAGCTGATTTGCATATAGCGTGTCATTAGTGTGTATATAAACAGCTTCAGACAAATTAGTAGTTTGCTACACATCGGCCCAAATGTTGATCTATTAAATCTGCAAGAGAACTGTTTCTGACGTCTAGAGCTCAAATTCTGATATGAGAATGATTCCAAAATTCGAGTTGATTATTTCAAAATAATTTGGTTCTACGTAGGCAATGTTTTATTTTGTGCATTAAGTTTAATTGCCTTTAAATGGAACTTATGCTGACCAGTATCATCCATATTTTCTCCTTTTTTTTTTTTTTTTTTTTTTTTTTTAAATAGAGGTTAAATGGCTTGTTTGCCTTCCAGTTAATTTTTTATACTTACATATAAACAGTTCTTATAGGGCTACGTGTTTTTGTTGCTTTATTTCCATAACCTCTAGTGGAAGGTGGGTGCTTTAAAGAAGGTCTTAATAAATTAGGTTTATTCTTCTTGTCTTCCTCTACTACACCAGTAATTTATCAAATGAAACTGTCAGATATGTTTGGCAGAAATGTGTTCTTTATGCATCCTTGTACTTTAACTCACATTTTCTGAGTGCAACATAAAAATACGTTTCTAATAATCTATTTATTTTTTTTTTTTTAAGCCTAACCAAATCTAGGTTTGGTTTATTTGGTGATAAAATGCCTACTGAGTTCCTTTTGAGTGGTTGAGTCTACATGAGGAAAGTACAATTGTCCCTAAAGATACTGGGTAATTCTGAATATCCATCATGCATGAACACTCAATGTCAGATTTTGAACCTTTTCACTTCTGAGTATTTTTAAGTTTTTACAATGAAGTAGTTACCTCTTTGCATAATAGCATGCACGTGAGGTAAGGATAAAATTAGATTGTATGAGAAGCAGCTTTGTAATATTCAGCATTTAGAGAACTTTACTATTAAAAATTAAACTTGTGTTAGGTGAACTTAATTCTCGTGCTTTTTAAAGTTGTATCTGTAGGCTGGATCTAGTCCTGTTTATGGCTAACCCAGCACTTTCTATGTTGATGCAGTCTTATTGGTGAATATGCTGTTAAAATTTACTTTTTCTCTCAGAAGCCACTAAATGACTCAGCTGCTGAAAGAGCTTCCACAGAAGTCTGTAATTAAGACTAATTCCCTTCCCCTCTTACATTTCAAGACAGTGGATATGTTAATTGTATTCCTACAAGGAACAGATTGAAGAGTAGTTGTTAAAAAGAGCATTCCTCTACAAATGCTTAGATTGTGAGAAGGAATCTTGTACTATAAAAGGACCCTAAGAGAATGTAATCCCCCAGGGGGGTCTGTCAGAGCGGGAGGCTGAGGTTCTCTTCACAGAGGAGAAGGTTCCTGCGGGTGGTTCTGGAAACAGAGCGGAGGAAAAGACTGGTTTTGAGTGCATTGGACTTTGGGGGGTAGGGGATATATTTTTCAAAATAACAATTTGAAATCATTAACATAAGAAATACTATAGCTAGAGAGCATAATATATCGAAAGTCTGTTTTCTATTTTACTCATTTCCCCCGTGTTCAGGTGAAGTACAGCAGGTAAAGGTTGCAAACTTCATTAATATTTTTGTGGATATTCAGTTTTAGTTGATGTCGTCTTGTATTATGTTATTCCACCAGAAGATGTCATTGATGAATATCAAGGATTGGGACAGTAATCAGATGATTCATTAGCTACGTTTTAATAGAATTATTATCTATAGTCAGCAAGAGAAATTGCTTTGATCGGCAAATGGAACATTAAGGAATCGTCCTTGATTCTTCATCTGGTTAAACTTTAGCTTGAAGTGGTGTTGAAGCTGAGCTTGATCAGCATAGCAATTATTCAGATAAAGGTAAACTAGTGTTCTGGAGGCTCATCTTGCAGTAATCAGATTATTATAATGGTGGACAGTATGTTACTGACATTTCTAAGGAGATGCTTTGTTGACCAGACTCCATTTTACGGCAGTAATTAGAAACTTTTTTCCTTCTGTCTTACTTATGTATAAGAAGTGGTGTCACGGACCAGGTAGAGTTCAAAAAAACCAAGTTTTCATAGTAAATAGACAAAACAGCTAACAGTATTTTCCTTTATTGACTCTATCCCCGTTAGAGTCAGCTGCTGGTACTGGACCTTTCCATTTCTTTCCACTTACATTCCCTTGTGCCATGAGAAATAAGAGTATCCTTGGATGGTAGAGAGGTTTGGGTAATGCCAAATCTAATTCTTCAAAAACAAACCCTCACTCTCAAACATTTAAAATTACAGAAGAAATGTTTAAAATGATATAGTGCTTCTAAAGGCCTACTATTTTTGGAAGTGGTGTAGTCTTTCTAGTAGTAAACTTGAAAAAGGATAAATATGCCGTGGTAAAAGAGCTATTTTTAACCTTGTGGACAAAATTTAAGAAAATGTTCTAATTGCAAGATGTAAATACACCTTTTGATTTTAATTGGAAATAGGCTTTTCCTCTCATTAATTTTCACTGCAATAGTGAATATTCCCAGTATAGCTCATCAGATTTGCAATGTAATGCAACCAGCTCAGCAATGACCTTCATCAGCTTCACATTTCTAGATACTGTGTGTTGGTTCTGCAGAACTGCCTGTTACTTTATCAACATAACACTGGGGCTTAGAGCATGAATAGTCAAAAACATTTGTATTGTCCTCTGAACATAAAAGTTTGTGTGTGTGTGTTTTTTTTTTTTCTTTATTTTTTTCTTAGCAGATTTAGCAAGATCCTAAGTTGTTAAAAATGTGATGTGTCTGGTAGGTGTAGGCCTGGGAAGGTATTATGTTGTTTAGAAGTCATTGCACGCTGACTGGTTGAAATAGTTTACATATGTCATGTTAATTTGTTTTCAGAATTGTTTCTGAGATGGTTAAAGGCTTTAAATTGGCATAGTGCTGACATTTGGCACTAAATATGAATATTATTTGTCCCGTTCAATGGTATTATGCAAATACTGAAAATTATGTACCTTCTGAACTGTTTTGCTGGATTTATGTATAAGTCTTAAATGAGAACTAAGAGATAATGAAGGCATGTTAGAAAGCGCTAAGTAACATACAAGACTGAAATTTGCATTTAGCTTGTATTAAGACTGTGAACCAGAGTTCTTTAATAAGAACAACATAATGATTCACTGAACTGATAAGAAGTAAAGTATTTCATAATCTTTTTGGATTTGGAAATAGCTTTTGAATGGTATTTATGTTTTATTGTTTTTGTAAATGGTCACTAAAATGAAGTGGTGCTGAATTTTGTCTTGTTTTCCATTGTCAGTATTTTGTTCTTTTTGATGCTGTACCTGATTCTTAGGAGCTTCTTGATATTCCACATTAAATAAAAAAATAATATATTTTACCAATGATCTTTGGCATCTCAATTAATTAAAAACAGTGGCTTCATCATGTGCATATTTAATACATTGTAGCAGAGCAGCCAAGCTGACAACCTTTAGATCCCTATGTGAAAGGACTTTGAAATTATACTTGCAGAAAAATCTGTCTCCTTTTTTTTTTTTTTTGTGCTGGGACATCTCCTAATGATTTCAAGCTTTCAGTCTTTTTAGTGCATGTTGTGTTATTTAATAATTTAAGAATTATATCGTTATGATGAATACTATTTCAGAATAGCATTCGTTGCATAGAAGCTTTCAGGTCAAATTTGGCTTTAAAACATTTGGCTCCCCCCTTAGAAGGAGAAGGGGAATGATAGAAGGGAGCTTCCCCAAATATAAGGTTTATAAAACTCTCCAGTCATATTTTTTATTAGGCAGGTGTTTTATTGAGGAAAATGTGTAGTCTTGTTTAAAATATTATTAGGTTCATGTATTTATGGAAAAAAATGCAGACAAGCCCATACTGAATGAAGAACTAGTAGTCTACACAGTATTTCAATAGAAAATGTTACAACCCTGAACATCAGCTTCCATTGCAAGGCAAGCTTTCATAGAAGTTGTATTTATCATGAAGCTACAGTGATGTTACGTCTTGTGAAATGTTGATTGTCAAACTTCTGCCTGTTTGTCTGTTGCTGTATGCAAATTGTCAACTAATATTTTTGCTTTAGTTATCATTATAAATTTCTGTAAGAGTAGTCATTTGCCTATTAAAAACTTAAACTATTATTATTTATATAATAACTATTATTAAATATATTATTTATATAATTGTTGTTTATTTATTTAAGTTTTCCTAGTAAGTACTGATTTGGAAGAGTATTTGGGGCAGTTGGACTGTAGCAATGAGTGTGTTCAGTGGGGGAGGGCAAGTAGTTACTGGTCTGTAACTTTGTAACAAAAATCAGGATTAGTTGCACTTGTTCTGTAAGAGGTTACTCGGTGCAGGATTTAAAACAGGAAAGATTTAGTGCTGGTTGGATGTGTAGGCAACACAGTACAAAGATTTTTACTGTGGTTTTTATTTTGAACTCGGGGTACAATTTGAGGTACTCTACAGTTAGACTAGTGCATTTTTAGTATAGATACTTTTTGGGAGTAGTCAAATAAATGAGAAGGGCTTTCTTAGAAAACAAGTATTTTTAAATGATTTATGTGCCTAAATACGTAGACAAGTACTTTAAAATTAGCAAAGAAAATATCAAATAGGATGAGGTTTTATTCTGTGTTTGGCAGCTGTTTTTTCCTTTTTTTTTTTTTTTTCTGGTGTAATGTTAATTTTTGAGGTATGCTTAACAAGTATACATTGTACATTGAAAACATGAAGGTGGCATGAGAAAAGATGAAGTCACCTTACATTATTTCTTGAATGTTTTCTGAGACCCACATCTTAACTAGTTCTGTTTTGTGTGTTGAGACTGTTTTACACAACTATCAATAATATTTTCCAATGTCACTTGAAGCCACCTATTGTAGAGATGTTAATTCACAAATATTTTTGTACTATATTACCTTATAAAAATATGGTGGAAACTTAGATACTTTGGTGCTGATGGTGATCAGATGATACTATATCCTTTTCCTCTAAGCATCAGAGATTGAAATTATATTATAATCATTCAAGCAATAAGAATATATTTCTGAGACTGCTGCTGCCATGTGTTGCTGCTATGGTACCAGCTTTGAGAAAGACATAGTCATACAAGCAATTAAAGTGACTGTCATTTTTGGAAGCTGTGCTAGCATGGATTGGGTCCACGAAGAAACCACTGCAGAAATGTTCAATGTCGAGGGTGGGAAAGAGGCTTGAAAATGGGAGTGAACTACACCTGTACTTGTAAGACCAGCTTCTTGCTATGTAGATGCAAGAAATACTAAGGTAGGGGTTGAGTCTGGATACAGAGTTATCTCTAGAGATACATGTGTAATCATTTAAGTAAGAAGTGATTAAAAAGAATCCAGTTTCTGAACTGCCTGCTAACTAACAGCATAAACACCGCTGCTTTTTTAGGATGGAGTCAGCCTTAAGAGATTCAACCGCTACAAAAAGTAGGACTTATTAACAGAAGCTTTAATTCCTTGTTTCTATTTATTTTATTTTCAATAGCATAATCAACTCAAGGAATTCAAGATCAAGGAATTCCACCTCACCTGCTGGTCTCCTTTCCCATGTGTAACATGTTTGTTATCCTGGTACAGCTGTTTCTTGGATTGAGTGGTCAGTCAGACCACTTGAGATATCTGAGCCAATTGACTGCACAAAAATGGGTTGTTTTCAACCTTAACAAACTTGAAAAATTGATTGTTCCAATTCATTGTACAGCCTACAGACATTTGCTTACACAAGCTTCTGCAAAATCTGATGAGAGAATTGTTAGCCTTATGACCAGAAAATTGTGCTTGGAAACAAACACAGGGTAACGGAGAATGTCTCATCATCTGAACCAGATTTACACTGCAGTCATATAGACAAAGTGCTGCTTTATTTGTGCGTTGTCCTGAGGTGAAAAGGAACAGGTTCTAAACAGCCTTTTTGTGTTAGCCATATCTGTGCAAATGCTTCCACAAATTCAACAGGTTCATTTAAACCGGTTTGATTGTGATCCAAAGTAAACAAGATAATCATTCATCTATTATTGGATTTCTCTGTTGAAAGGTGGCTGCTGCTTCTTAGCTCTTAATGACAATGGGGTGTTTGCAGTCAATCTTAGAGATAAGCTGAATCCTGTCATTTATTTGCAGATGCCATTTACAGACTTACAGCCATCCAGGCACTAAATCAAAAGCGGATTTATTCAGTGTTAGAATCAAAATGGGATGTGGCCATGTTGTGGAGGATCAGCAGCTGAGTTGCATTACTGTGTACAGAAGTATTGGCATAAAAAAATGTATGAAAATAATTATGTATTGGCATAAAAATATCACACAGAAGTTCAGCATTAAAAATATATTTTATTAATGTATATTACAGACAGGTCATGCAAGTTCTGCATTTTAAATTTAACTAGTCAAATAGAGCATGGGTAGATCATTGGCCTACATTGTGGATCAACGTAGTTTTCCTTGGATGTACTTTGTGAGTAATTTTTCCTTATATACCTTTAGCATCCAGCACAGCATGTATATTGAATTTAAAGTTCTTTTTAAAAATTTGAAATAAACACTAACTTAAAGCCTATTGCTTGAAATATGCGTGACTATAAGTATTTGGTGTTTCTAGGAAAAAAAAAATATTATACTTTCCCTGACAGTTTAGGAGAACTTATTATGAAGTCAATTTAGAATGAATGCCTACAGTGAAGTCTCATCCCCCAAAGATTAAGATAGGTGTTCAATAGTTCCTATTGAAAACAATGAAACATGTAATTATCCATTTTGCTTTTTAAGGATGTTAGAAAAAAAATCTTGAAAGCTGTAGTTGAATAGGAGAGAAGCAATTTTGACTATTAATCAGATGAAGATTTGGAGTTTCTTCAGTGTAAAGTCTTGAAGCAGGTTTTGGCTGAATGAGCTTTTCCTGAAAGTGCAATTTAGCAGAGCATTGTATCTCTTTATATCTTTTTATAGAAACATTCTTTTTCCTTTAATGATGTGAGTGATTGTACTAGGACTTTTTTTTTTTTTTTTCCCTAGTCTACTCTGAGCATTCCATAGATTGGAGCTTTGCTTGTAAGTGGAAGATGCAGTAATTAGTCATACATGTAGGCTTCCTTCTTCTACCCCAAATAAAACAAAACTGGAATTGACCTTACAGCAGAGCGATAACTTGCATTTCATGTTAATAAATCATAATGTAATAACATAGTCATAAGTTACTTCAATACTTATTTACATTTTCTTTCACCTCATTTTAAATTACTTTCACTGTCTCGAAATTGGGCTTTACTCAAGTTTCGGTTTCTCTAACGTTCATTTCCAAATGCTAGATCCTGTGTGATTGTTTGCAAGGTCAAAATGCTCTACATTCTCAGACTGTGGAAGTGTCTATACACAGCGATCGGCTCCCATCTCAGCCTTTCTGATAAGCTGAGTAATTTAAACTCCTTATTAGGAAAAGATGAAGGATTCAGATAGCTGTGGCAAAACACATGCTCTAGGATTAAATCCACTGTGAGCAAAGAAGAGAGAAAAAGACCAGAAGAGTCTGGTGGAAGAGGAATGTGATTGTTGCCATTATCAAAAAGGGTTGGATGGCCTACAACAAATTCAGATAACGAGTTGGTGACACTGAAATGGTGAATTGCTGTTCTGGAAAGCTGTCTTGTTCATGATCCCACCTTAGCAGGTGTTAGCTCTCAACAATGCTTGCTTTCAAATGATTTATAAACTCTGTTCTGTTGCTTATTGTCTCAGAGGCTATGCCAAATGTTATAATATTTGCTCTTAATGATCTGAGTGTGGATAAGTTGACCAAATCCATCTTTAGAAACACTTTTGGCTCACCTTACTGCTCATAGATATTAAAAGGGTAGTGGTGGTTCTACAAGGAAACAGCCCATGTATAAAATTAATTTTTTTTGTTTTGGAGCTTGCATAAAGTATAAGGTTTCTTTATTTTTTTGTGGTGTTACAAGCCATGCTCAGCTTTGGTGGCTGCTAAATGGTTTATAACACTTGCAGTAACAGCAGTCCTTCCAGAAAGGAAGGTATTGTCAACTGGTTTCAACTGGGGCTAATTTGTATGTAGTTCTGACAACTTCTGTTCTTTGCAACTACAGATTTTTTACTAGTAAGCACTGCTTGACAGACTATTTATGCTGCAATTTTGGATTTATTTTATTTTTAACTTATTGTCTCTGAAAATCAAAGATAATCAACATAACTGAGAAGCTTTAAGTAGCCTACTGTATGCTAGGTGATCAAGGAGGCAACTACTGTCCACTGCTACAAACCCAATTTCCCAATTTTTAAAATCTTTATGTAAATTGTATTTTTTCATTTAGGTGTCATCTCTTCAACTTTACTGACAGAAACTTGAGTAACTGGCAGAAAGGGCTTTTCTCTCCAGAGCTGAACTATGCAGCGTTAGTGGGACATGGAGGGAGTAGAATTTCAGAGGAATCTTTCATGAACCTTTAGGGATGTTGGCTCTTTCAAAAAATATTTGAAGATGCTTTTACTTTGGTAAAATACTGTCTTTTTTTTTTTTTTCCCCTGTAAGTAGTTTTGTCATCTTTGTGTTGCTACATGGAAACTGAAACAGACTAACATTGTGCAAATCTGATTAAAATTATCTGTGCTTTTTCAAAGGTCAGGCTCACTCAGTGAATTTGCTTTCAAATTATTTTGTTTATTCTGTGTACGTATGCATCTTGAGCTCTATAAAGGTCAGGAGAGGAGATTCATTTTGGAATTTAAAGAAGTTAGGTTTTTACTGCTGGTAGCCCTTGTTAGTTTCATTTGAACTAATGAAAATTGTTTTTCTTTGTTGTCTTTTTGCTGTCAGTTTTATTTCTCTAGTGAAGCTCATGTGTAACTGGGGGCCATTTGAAAATAAAACAGTATTAGTAATGCATTTTATTTTTTCATATTTTATGTGATCTTAAAAATTAAGTACTGTTTGCACAAATTAAACAGTAATCTTATTTGGATTTTGGTTTCTTGGCTTGTTTAATTCATGTGGTAGAATAACACTTTTCTAGTTAGAATAACATATTTAAAGGATACACAGTATTTAACTGTCTTTTGCAGGTGGTGCAATCCCTTAGAATTTTTAACAGTCCTGCATATTAGTGTTCAGGTTGAATAATATAACCACAAAAGGATTCATGTGTGTCAGTGAAGCATAACAAATTGGAGTGTTCAGTCATAGAACCAATGACAATTAGTAAGGAAAGGTGCTTCTATTAAATACAAAAGAAACTGCATCTAAAAGGTGCCTAATTTTTGTCCTTAAAAAGGCTGTTATATAAGTCCCGTTACATTGTAATTCTGTCTGTAGAATGGTAGAAATATTTTTCTTGACAACTCATAGAAATAAGGAGATTTTAAAAACAATGATGATTTTTCACCTAAACATGAGCACTTTTTTCAGAGTTTACATTACTTGGAAAATCTTGAGCTCTTTAACCAAGTCAGGTTTTTCGGTCAAATGTCTTCTGATTTTTGGAAATAAACTCTGAATGAAGCAGAACACGCTTATTGAACGAACATATTTCCAAACCTTAACAAAACTCTGTTTTAGTATTCGCTATATGGAAAGGATGAGTGTATTTTGCAGTTATATGAAAGGTTAGAAAATTGTTCTCAGTCTGTTTTTATGGCTAAAAGAATATAAATTTCATATAGGAAGTTGCAGCTCTTTCAGCGGTATGTAATAGATCTCTTTCCAAATAGAGCACTAATCTTCCTTGCCAAAGATTAATTTACCATATACTTAATCTGCAGTTGTTTCAGTTTGTGTGGACGTTACCAAGCTTGGATATTAGTAGTAAAAGATTGGTCATACAGATTTCTTTTTATCTTAAAAAATTGCTTTATTTAATTGGGTATTTGGCCAGGCTGGTGGACTCTAATTTCATATGGCAAACAGTTGACTGCTGGATTCACGTAATTTGAAAGACACAGAAGGATGGTGAGGCCTAAACTAATGCATTTGTTTGTGGGAGTTTTGCCAAGATGCTGCTACTGTTTTGAGGCTCTTATTTTTCTTGCTTGCTTCTTACTAATTAATATAATTTGTAAGCTTTCTTCCACTGATTCATTACTGTGAGTAGCAGGTACTGTCTTTTCTCTTTACCTATGTGTCTTCAATGGAAGAGATTTCTGTGTCACCTTCCTCGATTTTGCCTTTGGACCACAGTCCATTAAATAGCTCTGGTATTTTGTACCCTTACTAGTGCTACAACTGCTACATTTTCTATTAAAAAAATTGTATCCTTTTTTAAACTTTTCCAGGCATCAAGAAAAAAAATTGCCTCCTAGTAGTGTGATACTAATGCTCACAGAAAAGAGTGGTTGGGCATTGGAACAGGCTGCCCAGGGAGGTGGGTGAGTCACCATCCCTGGACGTGTTTAAGAGTTGTTTATTTGTGGTGTTGGGGGATGTGGGGTAGGGGAGAACTTTGTAGAGTAGGGTAGATGGTTGGACTCGATGATCCCCAGGGTCTTTTCCAATCAAAATGATTCTATGATCAGTATTTAAATGTAGACTGATATTAGTTCAGGTGAAAAGGGAGAAATAGAAAGGGAAAAAAGGTAGAATGAGAAAATGTTTTTTAGAGAAAGATTAATAATACTTACCTTTTAGAGTGACATGAAAGGCTTGATGTTGCATATAATCAGAATTAGAAACGGATGATTATCCACAGCATCTGGCTTATGTAAATACTTTGGGTACTACTTAAAGCTTCTAAAATGACTTCCTTATTTTTTTCCACTTATTTCCTTATTTTTTCCATAATTGTACTGTAATGTAGAACCAAATTCATATTAATGTGCATAGCTTGACAGATAATCACAGATTGGTACCAGTGAGGATCTTTTAAACTTTCATGTACATAAAATAACTTTCTTGAAAAATTTGGGTTTGGTGGTGGATTCCAATGCTATTAGGTACCAAAAATACTTTAAACTTTTAACTTTTCTGTTTTTATTTTATACTGAGACTAGAGTGATGGCTTTCTTTGTATATGGAAATTTGGTCTGTGGGTGTGTAGTCAAATGTTCTGGTATCTGTATGCTGTAGTGGGCGCTGTATATTTACATACTTTTGTGCTTTTGCACATTTATTGTATTGTAACTAGGAAACTTGTAATGGATATTCCTCTTGTGGAATATGCTGGGATACTCTTACTTTAAATGTCTCGTGGATATGTATTCCAAACAGTGGAAACTAAAACAACTAGTGTTTTCTTAAATACAAAGAATGCAACTGACTAGGTGTCTGTGCATGTTGTGTGTGCAGCTGTGATGAGAAATACCAGTGGCTGGTATTGTCTTCTGGCAACAACACTGCTGCTTTTGTGCCTGTAAAATCTTGAAGCTGAAAAGTTACGGCTGTATTCTTTAGTTTTAGCTTCAGAGATGTTCCATCATAAACATAAATAATGTATGTAAAACATGGAAGTAAATGATGCTGAGTATGAGCATTATTCATTCTGTCCATATATATTATGTGTTTAGGCTGCTACCCATCTAGGGTTCTGTGCTTGTAATTGACTGAATTAGCTATGTATTTGTTGAGCTCCACTTTTTTTGGAGTGTGTAGACTGTCTTCAAACTTCCTGAAGAAAAAGATGGAGACTACAAAGAATAAAGTATTGTCAGTGTTGATGAAAAACATAAATCAGAAAAAAACCCTGATAACATTGTTTAAATAGCTTCTCATAAACGTGTAAGATTCTCATTAGTCCAACATCAGAAGAATAATGAATATTAATGATTGAGATCAAAGACATTTAAAAATCAAAGCAAGTAAACAATAATTATTTTTAATAATTATGTAAGTTCTTAACTGCACAAATACATGAATCTTCCTAGCTGAACAGCTCCATGGGAAATTTTTCTTGAAAATATTTTTCCTGAAAATTTTCATGTTGAGGTAGAAAAGGCATTATGTAATGTAAACAAACTAGAAAAATATAAAATGTTTTGAATAGAGTGTATTGAAATACCTATAAATTCAACTGTGGAATCTAATAGGCTGGGAATTTGAGCTTGACAAAGTTCATTTGAGTCCATGATTTGAGCTTGATTCAGACTGCCAATACACATTGGTGAAATATTGAGAAGGAAATTACTTCTGGATGTCTTGGACTTCTGCTCTTCTACATTTCTAGTGCTTTTGGACAAAAGTTACCTGTGCTGAAATATATACATAGTGTCATTCTGTTAAATAAAATAGTTTTGTATGTCATTTATTTAAGATTGTGATGATCGGATGTCAAATAAGACCAGAATTATCTTCATCTCAATTTCTGATTTTTCAAACATTATCTAAATCCACCATGTAGCATGATGTTGTGGTTTAACCCCAGTAGCAACTAGGACTATGCAGCTGTGCTCTCACATTCCCCCACAGTGGATGGGGAAGAGAGTCAGAAGAGTACAAGGGAGAGAACTCATGGGCTGAGATAAAAACAGTTTATCATATAATATGGAATATCCCTATGATCAGTTGGGGCCACCTGTCCCAGCCGTGTCTCCAACATTTTGTGTACTCCTGGCCTACTCACTTGTGGGATGGTATGAGGAACAGAAATGGCCTTGACTTCTTAGTAATAACCTAAAACATTAGTGCATTAGCAACAGTTTTCTGATCCCAAACCCAAAGCACCACACCAGCTACTCATAAGAAAGTCAATTCCATCTTGGCCAAATCCATCATGGCCACATGATCTGTGTCCAAAGTTATTTAAACTTTGAACTGTGCATATTAGTAGTATTGCATGGGGTAGTTCATCATCACAATATAATGGAAATGAATCTTCCAAGGTTTAGGGAAATAACTGGAATAGATTATTAAATATTACTTTTTAGTTCTTTTTAAATGTCGCCTATCATTCAGTTATTAATACTTCTATTCCACCACAATAAAATAAAAACTTAATTTCTGAATGAGGTGATGATTTAAACAAAATGATAGTCCAAGCATGAATGACAGTATTTTTTATTTCTATTTCTGCAATTAAAAAAAAATAAATTATAATCTTTCTTATTTAAAATTCTGTGAGGATTTTAATCTATTTAGTCCACAATGGTCCTAATGGAAATATTACTCCAAAGGCACAGATTCCTGGTGTCACCTGGGAAAATGTTCCGATTGTAAAGTACCCAATCCCCATGGGCCATAGTGACGTTACTTGACAATTTGTGATTCCCACAAACTTTAATGGCAATGTAGGGCTCACAAGAGGATTCTTCAAATACTGTCAAAGTAACAGTTTCATTTTGAACCTAGATATAAAGCTAATGGTATCTAACAGCTTTTAGTGTCACTGAATCAAATTCCTCAAGTAGAGAGAACGTTTGACATTCTGTTTTAAAGTGACCGTATGTTTGACCCAGTTCTGTGATCGTGGTGTCATCGCAATTGTATCTCGCTGCTGTAGACTCTTGGAGGCTGACAAGCGGAACAAGCTGCTTTAGCTCATCTGTCACACTGAGCTGCTTGCAGATTTCTATTATCTGAATGAAATGTGGAGAGAGTACTTCTCCCTGCTCTATGCCTATCAGCATAGTCAGCAACCTGCTCACACCCCCAGTAACAGAGTGAAATGAAATGCTCTTAAAATAGAAAATAAAAAATATATACATTTCCAGAGATGCAAATGTACACCACATTTAATAATTAAAAGGTTTGTAGTGAAAAGAAAAAAAAAGAAAAAACGTCCAGGAACTAGGTGGAGGACTTTGAATTGCATGGAAAGTTAACTTCCAAAGAAAGCTTGTGTCTACCTTATCTGAAAAGAGAGATTAAAAGCTTTCAATTGTATATTTTAAGATCCAGTGCTAAGAACAGTTTTGTAGTTAATTAGGGCAGTGATGGTCTTTTCTGTCTTTGTTGTGAGCACTTCCTTAGTATTTAAAATGTTCAAACTTTTATGAAGGTTTTATTATGTTTTCCAAAAATAGCGCTGCTAGAATTTTGTACACCAGGCCAAATCTTGTCATGATCTCAAAACAGAGCTTTTTGAAGCTCTGTGATGAGAGTGATGTGAGGGCACTGAGTTTGAGCAGGTTGCTCTCTGAAGCACACACCACCTTAAAAATGTCTGTATGTCTTTAAATATCCTTATGTGGATAAAACAGGCTTTCTCTATTGTGGCCATACAAATCTACATTGGTGGTGGGATTATAGGAGTTTTTAGTAACTAGGTAAATGTTAGAACTGATGGTCATTTGAGGATGATAGTGAGGCATCAGTGGAGAACATGCCTAGGTTCAAAATGAAAAGTAGACAGATCAAGTTTAGCTTGTAACAACCACAAACTGGTTTCTGTTTTTTATAATAAGAATGATTGTGGCAGCCAAAAGAAAATGATCCAAATGTAGCACATGTCAGAAATGCCCTCTGCTATTTAAGAATGAGATAAATTACACTGGGGGAGAAGCCTGTTAATAATGCTTTATTCAAAGTGATACTGTACAAAATTATTCAAAAGGAATACACCAGCTGATATTTCCATCAAGGAAATGAACTAAACCACCACAAACTAATCAAAAACAGGACTATGGAATGTGTGGCATATGTATGAATGAGGAAGATATTTATATCTTTGGGCTTTACAGCTTCAGTGGAATAGAAATGGTGATTCTGTGGTGATAGATGGGTATGTGGTGAATTGCACGAGATCTGAGAAAATGAGGATTGCATTTATCATATCTAAGGGGAATGTCAAAGTGTGTGTCTGCCTATAACCCTATCAGTGGTAAAATGATTACAATATCCCTTTGGGAGATACCAATCAATATGACTGTTGTAAAGCTCAACAACGACTGATGACAATTCAGCTGATGAGTTCTGTGGATGGCTTAGAGAGCTATAAAATAAAAACTGAAGAAAAATATCATCTTTGTACCCAAGACCTATGTGGAAAAAGTTTGAAATGAGTCTCATAAAAATGAAATGTGACATAATGTTCTAGGTTTGAAAAATTAGATCAGGATGTTCAGCTGAGTTCTCTTCCATTAGAGACAGCACCTGCACTCAAGATCATAGTTGAGAACATAACAAAGAACGAGAATGACTTGCAGTGATCTTGAAGATGGAGAGAGTAATGAACAGTTTGTTGGCAAAACCATCAGTTTGCTCAAAAGAAATAAAACCTATGACTTCTCTTCTGACCAGAATGAATCAATGACAGTGTCACTGGCGATGTCAAGAATATCCAAAGTAAGCTTTGAGGTAAAGTATGAGTGAACAGGAACATTTTAAGAAGTCAGCAGAAGACTGCTGCTTCTGTAATCAACTCTACAACACAGAAAGGCAAAAATGTATTTTATATGGTAAGTTTGCCTGTTTGGTTTTTTTTGTTTTGTTTTGTTTTTTTTTCAGTAAAAGACTGTGAAACCTGAATTAGTTTTTTTTTTTTTTTTTTTAGTAGATGAGAGAGGGATTTATGAGAGGATAACCTACATGCATGCTGATAAAACCATGGATATACAATTTATTCCTGCACACATACAGTCTCTTACAGTCTCTTTAAAAATTTTCAGTAGTGGTGAAGATGTACATGACTGAAATCTACATTCTTGTTTCCTAAATTCTAAGTTCCTAGTAATGCATGAGTGTCTCTGTCCCTTGAGTTGACCTATTTTTTTTGGAGTGGGCATCTTGCTCCTTATGTAGCCCAAATTTTCTAGTCTAAATAATTTGAAGAATTATTGTTGTTCAGGTGCAATTGTGAAATTAAAAGAAGGAAGAGGGTAGAAATGCTTTTTTTTCCTCATTGGAGCAGTAATGAGGTGAAGATGAGAGGTAATCCTCATTATATTATTTTTTTTCAGGAAAACCAAAAAGGAACTTTTGGTAAAGATTCATAAGAATTTGGTGTTGGACAAATTTTTGTTTCTTATTGTGCTAAAATAAGATTAAAATTGTACATAGTGTTACTAGAGTGATGTATAGATTCATAGTAGTAAAGACCAGAAGAGATCATTGAAGAATTTAGTTTGTTCTACTGTGTTAAGAACGTTAATTTCACTCATTTTTCTTGATGGAGGCAAATAACTTGTGTTTAGCTAAAGTGTATCTGCTGGAAAGCTTGCCTTCATCTTAAGGAACTGAGTGGGATGAGCATCCACTTCCTTTAGTAATTATTTCTACTTGTTTGCTAATTATATTCCAGATTAAACTTTGGTTTGTAACAAGTTGATCTTTTGGCTGTTTGGATCATTGCTGACAAACATGTAGGGCAGTTTCCCTGCAACTTTGGAGGAAATCAGTACTGGCCAAAATCGGTGTATGCTTGGCTCCCTTCTCTGTGTACATGAATGCTGGATGACTTCAGCGTTAATGAATAAATGCGGAGTCATTTAAAGCAGTAGAGAAAAGCAACCTCTTGTTAGTACAGACTTGTTTCATACAGTTTACAGAATGTAAACATGATTATTAATATATAGGTTAAACATTCTCTTTTTACTGGTAAGCAGGTCATTACTTTATATATGTATGCATTATCCCTTTATAGCCTTGAAGTACACAAAGAAGATACTGTAAAGAGAAGCGTATTATGTTACGTTGACAAACATTGCCTTACACATTTTGCTGTTATATTCACAGATCTAAGTGCATAAAAATAAAGCTGACAGGGCAATTTCTTTAGTCACCTGGCTTCCCCATCATACAAAAATGCTGAGAGATAGAGGCAAAATACAAAGAAAGTTGGTGTGCTGAGGGTCGCCAAACCTTAAAGCATGACTGCTGACTTCTGCTTTGTTCACAGTGGGTGCTTTAGTTATATTTGCAAAGTTTAATGCTAATGTTTTTAAAAATAAATGCACTGGTACTGCTTCTGGTCTCCAGATGAATAACGCCAGGTGGGAAAAAAAAATAGTTAAAAGTGACTTTTTTTAATGGTTCTTCTCCATTTGCTCGAGGCTTGCTTATGCGGTAGTATGCATCAAGCATTTCTTCAGAAAGCAGGAAATTAAGATACATAATGCTGTATAGCTGTGAATTTTACACTGTGTTTTAAGGGGATTAATATATAAATTTAGGTAGCAGAACATAATAGTTGTTTGTGTATAAATATCACAGTAACTTTAGTTTTTCCTTTGAAGATAATTCAGCATTCTCTACTTGCTCATAAATGTGTAATTCAATTGTTCTTTGATTTATAGTTAAAGCGGAAATAGTTTTTTACTAAAAAGAGATTGGATAATATATTAGGGCACCCTGACAGGAACCCATTTTCATCAATAAGTTTTTTCAGTCAGATCTAAATAGCCCGTAATTTTTTTTTTTTTCAATGACTTCTTTTCATTTTGAGATGACATTTTCTGTTGTCAGTTTCAGAAAGTGGTACTGTGATAATTAAAGCAGCCTGCAACATAAAAGGAAGATTTAGAAATTCAAGATAGTCACATTATGCAGTGAAATTTAAATTGATATGAATTTGTTGTGTCATAAATTGTAAATCACTAGGATCAACTGTTTAAACACTTGTTAAACAACAGATTTGTATAATATAGAAGAAACAAATGTATGCTGTACTGTGGTATGAGCTTGAGGTTTTTTTTTCCTTGACCATGTTCACATTTCATATTTATATGCACAGTTAAACTGCTTATAGGTAGATGAATTAAAAAGAGAGAGAGTGGAGAAAGTGCTTGCAGTGAATAAAAACGTTTTGAAAAGAAAACTTTTAAGAGAAGCAAGTAGGTGTACTTGTATGTGTGGCAGCAGTAATTTGTAGGTTTACAGCAGTTTGTACCTGCTTCATTTTCTGCTAAACTTTATGGTATTAAGTATCATGGTAGCTGTGGTCTTCCATGCCATAGATGACCCGTGATCCAAATATCCTGAAGCTGTTCCCACCCCTTTCACACTGAGCTGATCTCAAGCTACTGTGATTTGCCCCATAGCAACTCTGGGTTTGATGTCAAATTACCAGAATCGTGCAGCTTTTCTTTGGATTGAAAAGGCAGTGTAGATATACCTTTAGTATGTTAGTAGGATGTTAAACAACCAGACTGGGTGAGCAGGAAACAGCAATGAATAATCTTGATTGTGGAATCTTGTACATGGCCATACTGGAATTGTAGGTGTTGATCTCTGTGTCTCCGAGAGAGCCCGATTGCATTGCTTTTGAGCCCTGAGCAGACCTACTGAACTGGATCAATTTGTCTTTTTGTTAGAACATGTAGCTTAAATTCCCGATTCTCTGAGAATGCGCAGGTTTGAATTGTGATTAGTCTGGCTTCGGATACAGAAATCAGGAGCTTTGAAGGCAACCTTGAGAAGGAAGGAATGCAAGTGTCTTTTCTTCTGCAATTCTGTGTTCGGCTCGGTAGTGGAGTTGTTAAGAGCTGCAACAGTTCTCTTGTCTGTTGGAGGCCAGTGGTCGTTCTCCATGTATGAAGTATATGTTTGTGTGTGTGAATCAGTAGTCTCAAATAAGAGACTAGAGATGCTGCAGAATCAGGAATATTTTTGGATGTCCAAAACTATGAAAAATCTTTATATCTGACCCGAGAAAGGAATTGATCATGTAGACAGAATGGAAAGAATAGACTTGACAGCATGTAGTCATCAACCAGTTATGATTCTGAATTCTGTAAGAGAATTGACACCCTGAGACAGCCAGGCCTAGAAATTTCAAGAACATATTCTGTTGTGTAAAAGTCTATGCCATGGAAATTGCTGAAGATGTAAGCATGGATAGCTGCTCAGCCCAACCTTTTAAACCCAAAAACAACTTATATTTAAGCTAAAGTAGATTACTGAAATACCAGCAAAGAAAGAATGTAATGGTATATAACTGGTGCTGTCGTACTGCTATGCAAATTATGGATGACTCTTGATTTCTTAGACATGTTGAAGGACTAATGTCTAGCTGTCCTTTTCAGACTGCTCATTAAAAAAAGAAGGAAGAATTGTTCAAAGAGAGCTCTGACTAGTCTATTAGGGAAAATGAGTGATGTGGGTGAGTTTGTTTGGTAGAATATTGACCCACCTCCAGTAGGATGGGGGAAATATAAAGTTTGCCTTTTGGTTTGGAATATTAAAATAAATACTTGTAGCCTTGCTAGGAAGGACTGAGGGAGTCAAAGTGGAGGGAGACTATATCAAAACGGTGCTGGGTGTTTGAGATACTGGCTATCTGGCAAGAAACAATCCTAAATACTGAGTTTTTAGTATTCTAACAGGGAAAAGCACCTTAATCATGGAATTGTATTTGTATATAGGATATTGACATTCTTAGAATGTGTGAAAGGTGGGACTTGCTATCGTGTGACTGAGAATGAGTTCTATGTACTGCTGGTTTTAAGATAATCTCAAATTTTCCAGTAGTTAAAGGAAATAACCAGGGAAGGACAAAAAAGGATGGAGGAAGAGCTATTAAACTAGAAAAAAGAATAATAAAATCTTAATCACTGTCACAATCACTATATAGTGACAGTAATAGTAATGCTTATTAAGTGTAAAGGCAGAAGTGTTAAGGAAAAGCAGTCCATTTGCAAAGCTGTGTATTGCACTACAGCGGATCTAAATTTGATCAAGTATCTTTGTCATTGAGAGGCAGTAAAAGTTTCCCCACTAGTTGTTCTTAATGGATTTCTTCCAATTTGTTGTGGACTTGATAATAAGAAACACTAATAGTTGCTCAAATTCTACAAGTGAACGGAAGCAATCATACCTTGAAACAAAAAAGTAGCGTCCAGTTCCTAGAGGAAGAAGTATGTTCTCTGAATACATTTGTATTTAAGCAGATTAATTTAGAAATACCTTACTTGGTGAAAGCAGAGAAGACCTGTTTTCTAAACTACCTCCATTGATATATCTGAGATTTCTGTAGTAGTTGTTTGCTTGTGAGATGATTGATTTTAGTGTTTTTCTGAAACAGTTGTTTATGGAAAGTATCACTGGGTTATGTATATACTTTGAAAATATAATGGCATTGAACAGCATAGACTTTTTTTTTTTTTTTTTACAAAGAAATTATATGAATTTGGAAGTAGTTGACTTTAGAAACCTGACCCTGTCAGGTAGCAGCAAGGTAGAATTGGAATGTATGGTTAATATATCCTCTTTTTTAAAGAGCGAATACTTACAGTAATAGAATACCAATTATATTGTTGACGCAGCAGAAGAACTGAAAGGTGATTGCTTGAATTAAGGTGACATTGTGTGTGAGTGTGATCGAATTTAGGTTCCCTCTTAGCAAACACAATTGGTAAGCCCTTAGAATCTCCAAATAAATACTTGTGCTTTAAGGTCAGTCCAGACCTCATGGATTGCTTTTGCTCTCCCTGATAAAAGCAGATGCAAGCATGCCAAATTGCTTTGCTCCAGCTTAACCCTAGCACTGTTTGAATTCATAAATGCTACAAAAGGAAAGCTTATAAACGCATACAACAGTGAAGTGGAAAAATGTCATGCCTCCCTAATCTATTTCCTGGGAAGGGGAGAAAAATCTTTTTATTCTTTTACTGAGACTTGGGGAATAAAATGAGGACTGGATGTTATGCTTATATCCAAGAATTGTCTTTCATATTTGCAGTGGATATAACCCCAACGTTTTCTGTTGTCGATCTAGTATATTGTCTCTGACAGCAAAGGATTTTTTTTAGTGTATTAAAAGCAGCATACTATTCTAATTAAAATGATATTTCCATTTTTTTATACTTATTTATATAATAGCTGTTAAAAAACCAGCTGTTTTTCTGAAGGTCTTGGTTTAAGGAAAAAGTGTTCAAATGATTGGCCACCATTTAGTATATGAAACAACTCAATACTCTATAAGGGCTTTAAACAGTAAAGTCTACAGCAGTATTAGTAATGGCATCAGTGGGAGCTTTGCTATGAATTGATAACAAGTGCATAGTTTTAAATAACTTGGTCAGGAAGAAAACGCTCCTAAAATAGAGCACTTGAGGGGAAAATTAGGTTTTCACACTGTAAATAGGGTCCTTTGAAAGCTGGGAGAAGTAAAAAAAATATAAAAGGGGGGAAGAAACTGAATTTGTGCTGTTTCCATCATCAAGTTTTTGTCATAGCTTGGTAGCTCAAAACAAACTATATTTGCAACAGCCACTCTGAGTTAACAACAGCCACAGTAAGCTAAATCATTACATCATTTTAAGAACATGTCCAGTGCAGCAGGTGGGTATTTTGGACATCAGTAAGATGAATTGTTGAGAATGGAAGTAAAAGTGAAGTAGTAGTGGGTGAAGTCCAATGCAGGTGTTGATACTGCTTCTTTTTGTGTGCTTAAGTTGAATAGCTGAGCGGAATAATTTTTCCTAATATTACTTTCTGTAATGGTTTTCTTGTATCACATTGTCTTAAATACTTCTATACAGCCAGGGTGATACTGCAGTCACATGGCAGTTTTTGATTCCTTGTTCATAGATGAGAACTAGTGAGTTCTGAGTTGCTTTCTCAGTTTTAGATACTATGGAAAAATACTATTGATGCATCAGTCAAGATGTGTCATGCTTTTCTTAAGGACAAAGGAAATGTTATGCACAGTGTTCCTTTACTGAAGAGGAGACGGGTGTTTACCAAGAATGGAATATAGCTGTATGTAGTGATTTCACAAATATTTCCTTTATGCTTTGCATATACTATGGGACTTTTAAATATGTAGTGTGAATCAAAAAAAGAAGAAAAGAGTTTCTGCAAGTGGCAGTGGCTTTTGTCCCCTTATATGGAAGAGTTCTTTATTTCTGATCATTGGTATAGAAACACTGCTTGGAAGGATTTTCTGGTTTCTTAACTGATCATATCTGCCAGCATATTTAACGCATAAGATTTGCAGACATTGTCCTTCAAACTTTTGAAGATTAATGCATTTTCCACCTTGAAATTTAAGATGGTACCTTTCAGGCTGTATACCACATGGATTTCTAACTTTAAAGGTTTTCAATGTACTAGTTGCCAAATTTATGTTAGAATTTAAGTATGGTTGGAGAGTGAGATAACAGCAGTGGCAATCTGTTTTCCAGGTGACTGCATCATATGGTCTTAAAATTCTGTATATCAAATGTTAACTGTCCTGAAGGAGGATTAGTGGTGTTGTAAATTACTATCTGTAATCAAGGTACTTAATCTACAAACATAATTTAAGTAATAATATGTTCTTCAAGTTTTAAGTGAGTATAAGTAATACAGTGTGTCTTATCAATGAATCTTACTTTATTTCATCATAAATGTAATACAAAATAACTTCATTGTAACATTACAATTCTGCATGTAATACTGTTTGAATCCTTCACTTTTGGAAGGTGGTGCTTAAATTCGAATGCTTCCCATTGTAGCTCCAAGCCTGAAATAGGCTAGGTTATTCTTATGTTAAAATAGTTTTCCAATGTTATAGTTTCTTTTGTTTTTTCTTAAAAAACAAAATCCAAAACATTTTAGTAGACAGTCTGTCAGCCCATAGAAATATCGACAGGGATTTATAGGGTGTGCAGATGGCAGAAGAAAAATCTAGTATTTCACTGCTAACATGCATTTTTCATATTCTTTCTGATGACATTCTGGTTACTAGGTTGCTAGTTTTCTCACAAAAAATAGCATGTGGCTACCTAATTATATTGCTTTGAAACCCATTGGTAATGCTGAAATATTTCTCATAATCTTTTTGCCCTGGGTTGCTTTTGTTAAAGGCGAACTTCTCAGTCTTGGAGGAAAAGCGTGTTCACTGGGCTTAACGTGAAAAATGCATTATGCTTGATGTTCTTGGTAAAAGTATAATATGCAACAGAATTCTCTCTATACTGTGTCTCTTGAAGTTGTAGCTTGTGGGCAGAAATGGCAAAAAGATGTTCCGATTGGAGCTAAAGGGATTCCACTTAATCATAGTTGGTAAGAGATTAAACTTTAATCATTCAATTAAAGCTTTTGGCCTAACTTTTTTAACACTAGAAGATCAGTAACAAAAAAAAAAAAAACTTGGTTTGAGAAAATATGTGATGCTTAACTGTGCAAAACAGTTTGCACTAATGTATTGAATATTTAGTAAAGGAATGGTTTATATTTAATATGGTAGCTGAAGAAATCACATAGTAGTAGGAATTTTTTTTTAAAATATGCATTAAATTAGTCCCCTAATGAAACCTACTTTGTCAAGGCTTCATCTAATGGAAAATGCTGTACACCTTTTACTATAAAAAAGGTAACTATTGCACTTCTGTGTGAGAGCAGCAAGTCTGAAAGACGTTATTAAGAAATTGCTTATTTAAAGGTACTCAAACTCAGTTGCTGAGAATTGAAGTCACCAGGAAGATTTAGTAAAGAGCTTCAAATACTTAGCAGGAAAATTTGACACATTCAAGCCCCGCCATTTCATGTACCCTCAGGGTAAAATCAAAGCTAACGTTTGAAACCATTTGGTTGTCTTTGAGCAGAAGCAGACCCCAAACCTGGACTGTAAAGCCTAGACATTACAGGGTCTTTTTTCTTTAACTATGCTTAAAAAACCCCAACCCCCCCCCCCCCCCCCCCCCCCCCCCCCCAAAAAAAAAAACAAACCCAAAAAACCAAAATAAACACACACACACCACCACCCTTGGCTTTGTAACCTCTGTCATATATTTATTGGGTTTTTTTTGAGAAGACTTATGAAGGAAAAGCTACTGAAATACATCAGCACCCTGGTAAGGGAATTTTGTTAGGAAAAGAAACAGGGATACATACGTATCACTGCAGGTGTTAGGCACCCTTTAAACTAATTCAATTAGGAAAACTGTCAAAAGGTGAATGCAAATCAATTTTCAAATAAAGCCATTCTTTATCAAGCACTTCTGGAATTGCAGTTTTGAACTCTTAGTAGAAATTAAAGAGTAATTTGGTCTTTCATACTGTACTCTGTGAATGTAAAGAACTGGCTTAATTTGATATGAGTTCCCATTTATATCTAGAAGTTGTAATTTTCATTATTGCTATGTCACGCGTTATTCTTGCTTATCCACACTAGATGTTTGTAATGCCCTTTTTGTATGATGATAAAACTTTAAATATTCATACTACTGAAAAGGAGGTATTGTATTTTACAGACTTTTCCTATTCAAGAATAGAAATTTATATAAAATTAAATCAAAGTTGCAGTGTTTTGTTATCACTAAATATTTCAGTGATCACTAGATAATTATGCAGCAGTTCAGCTCTCTAAGTTACTCTTCATTAAACAGCAGGGAAGCTGAGCTGAATGGTTTCAGTGAGGCCGAGTGTCCAGGAGTAGTTTAATTGTAGAGAAACTCAAAGTTGAGTTCAGCACAACAAAGTGAGGATGCCTTTTCTCCATGTGCTTGTTAATAAATGTCATACTTTTTTTTTGCCTCTCAAACATTATTACGGTTAGAACAAAGAAGCTGTGGTAGCTAATTGATTCTTCTTTTTCCCCAATGTCAATGTTCTGTATTTTCCATGAGGGAGCATAAATTCTTACCGTGTAAGAATTCATGTGAAGAATTTACAATATAGATAAACCCGTTAACCTGCAGGTAGGTAAACTTCCTTATTTTTATTATAATAAAAATGAGATGTTGAGTAAGATAGTAGTACTCTGAACCTATTAGTAAGTTTCATGCTATTTAAGTCAGTATTTTAGAAACATTAATTTTAGTATTTTCTTGTAGGTAATGCTGGTCTCTGCTGCTACTCATGTTTAAATAGTTTTACAAAATATTTTACAAAATAGATTTCTTCCCAGAAAATTTTTGCTTACTTCCAAGCCTGGACAGTACTTGAAAGATTCTAAAAGCAACTTGCCTTTTTGTTATGAATAAATGTTTAGTGGTGAATACACCATTCTAAATTTATTGCAGAGTATTATAATGTAATTTTGCCTCTCCTAAGTTAGTAGCTTCCAGTTTTTTTCATTTTCCGATAACTGGCAAAATCTAAATTAATTAAGCAATCCAGATTACACTTTGGTTATGTACAGAAGTTGGGTCCTCTTTAATATGAATATTGCTCCTTGGGTATATCTCAATTTCCTCTTATAGGACTGAAAGATGCTTAAATGGAAGAGACTGTACTTGCAGTGGGAGGCATTGACACCAACACAAATAGGTGGAAATTGCAGAGTTGGGTTGTGCTGTCTGATGTTGTCCATTCTAATGTTACAGAACAAATCGCCTTGCAAAAAGTAAGAAGCACGCCCCGCTTGCTTTTATTGAGAGCTGTTTCTTCTGATCTGTCATGTCATGGTAGCTTGTTTGAACAGTTGTCTTGAATAATCTTACGTTCAAGCCAAACTTTCAAAGCAGCTTTCCATTGCAGAGTGATCTTATATGCAGTGATTGACTGTGGATGGGTATCAAAGGCTCTGTTCACTGTAACATCAAAGGGTCTATCTATTGCTACTAAACCATGTTAGAGTAAGTTACAGGCATGTGGGTATCCTCTGCTGGCAAGATTCTTCTGGCATAAATCCCTTTGTTCAATCACCAGATAACAAAACTAACAAACTTGATTTGTCCTACATAAGTAAATTAAAGAAACAGATTTATTAACAGGGATCTTGCTGAAGGATTTAATTCATTCCCTTCTTTAGAAGTTCCATCTTTCCTTTATCCAAAATTGTCATTATATTATGCACTATATTTTATGGGTTTTCAAATTGCATGTTGTTCAGAAGAGGTAATATTTAGATTTAAAAAGAATGTATTTTTAGCCCAAGCCTTTTTAGGAGGGAGAGATTTACCACAAACACTCCATAGCATGCTTACAGTTATATTGAAAGAGAAAGTGATTATCTGTAGCCTCTTCTTTCAATTATGTATGTCTTGGTTTTGTTAGTACTCAGAAAAGTTGACAACAGTGTTGTCTTGTGAATCTATTTATTGTACTTTTTTCAGTATGTTTTAAATAAGCTGTATTGTAAATGGTACAAGGACAAATCTTTTTTAGAGGTGGATTCTTCTGTTCCCTTATGAGGAAAAAGTAGTTCTGGGCATTTTTTTTTTTTAAATTTACTATTACCCTCTTCCCACAAATACACATTATACCTCAAAATCATTTTTAAAAATGGAGGGAAGGAATAAGGTGTTTTTGACACTATTGATCTAGAAAAAAAAAAAGTGTTGGGAGAGGAAATCAGCTCTCCAGAGAAGGATGTCTGGGGAGGAAGCATTAGCAATTTCAAAGAGAACTTTTGGAACAAATATATCTATAGGTAGCCCCCTTTGCTTAGGGTAGGAGTCAATGTGAATGAAAACTGAAAAAAGGATAATGATCTCTGGAAACTCTGTCCACTGGAGCATTTGTACTGCAGAATGCCATAAACTTAAGTTCTCAGAGCAAGCTACCATGTGGATATGAAGTTCATGTTCACTAGAACTGTATTCTACTACAAGCTTTTCCTAGGCTTTGTGGAAAAGTAGGATGTACTTAGGATGTGTAAATGAGATATTGGTTTGCTTGGGAATGGGACAATTCAGAGCACACTTGAAGGGTTTTTTCATTACAATGACAATGTGTTTTAGTGTTTTGGTAGGCACAAACAGATAGAAGGTGCAGAGGCAGATAAAATCATCTTCAGCATTGAGATGAACTAGAGTTAATCATGTATTATTGTATATCAAAAACTACTTTGAATATGTTTTCAGAAGATATTTTGACAGATTCAAGGAGGATCTGGTGGTATCATTAAATAAGTTGATAACTTCTGTAACCAGCTTTTTGGTATTATAGCTCCAGGGAAAGTCAATAAGCTTTGATTCTCAGCATTAATATAATTATTTCAATTTTTTTTTTTTTTATTTTTTCTATTCTGGCTCTTTCTGCAGAAGCTGCAGTAATGTAATATCGGATGGCCAAAAGCAATTCAGAAAGTCAGTGTCCCATAGGATGGCATACAAATGTAGGAGGACTGGGGGTGGAATAAAACATTTTCTCTGATCTTGTTAGGGATGAAATTATTCTAGGGAAGGAAATGTAATTTGCTGAATATTCTGGGAGAAAGAGAAGTATGAAGTTCTTTTGTTTACCAAAGGTACACTTTTTAAAGTGTTTTCTTCTCACCTCGCTATTTACCTTTCAGAGTATACAAAAGTGTTCTCATTGCCCCTTGTTTTGGCAATTTTAATATACTACTTCAGGTCAGCTGCTACTCTAGTATTTTGGTTAATTTGGGATAATCAGACATTAACCTTCATCTTCCCCTGACCTTAGCCTAGTGAAAAATTACTTTAGATGTTTCAGTAAGAAAACTTACATTGACTTTCTGATTATTTAATTATCTGATATTAACGTATTCAATTTCATGCTCCCATGAGAGAATACAGGACAGGTGAGATGGCTGAATCATAGTAATATACATGCCCTGTTGAATAGTATAGGCCAAAGAACTTGCAAATTGACCTTAATACACAAAAGCTTGATCAATTTCCTGTGAAAATACTTCCCTCTGAACAAAACGAAATTAAGAGATGATGTACTGAATCTTTAAAACGAAACCTTCCCATAGGTAGATGAAATGCATCTTGATGTGTTGCTTAGTGCCAGTGGCTTAGGAAAAAAAAGTAAAAGTGGGAGACCCATGTATAGAGAGTATCTTTTAAATGTATTTTGTTTTGGAAACCAAAGTCCATAAAATAGAGTATCCTAGAAGCCTATAACCTCTTCTTAGCCTTGTTTTCAGGATTCAAAAAGTAAGAATCATGAAAATGGTAGCTTTTGATGTGTCTCAATGCATTATTTTTTCATTTCCTTTCATTTTTACTATATCTTCACTGGGACGTATGAATACAAGAAAAGGATCTTGAATTCCTAAACTTCATCCTTAGAACTCTATCTACAGAACTCTAGTAGTAATAAAATAATAATTCAAGTTCCAAAATGAAGAGTTTCTGTGCTGCCTCTACATGGAAAGAATAGGTGATTTGTTTAGCGTACAGAGAGATTCTTGCCAGGTCTAAACAGAAAATGCTAGAAATACTTGCATTATACTTTCTGGTATCGTGCCAGTCCCTCTTGGAGTGTGCAAGCCTGTCCCAGGATGCTGCTTGCTTTAAGTAGCTGGTCAGGGCATGGTCCACGAGGAGGTTCCTTGCAGGACAGTAGAAGATCCAGAGCTGGCCAGAACCACCTGCCTGCTGTAAAGTCCCTGTAAGCAATCTGTGGCGAGCCCTGCTGCTCCTATTCCTTCACCTGAGCTGCACTCTCTGTGGGAAGCTTTGCCTTTCACTGGTCAGGCAGGCTTTGACCCAGAAGTCTTTACTCTGCTCCCCAGCCCTGCTCTCTCAGCACAAACTCTAAATTGTAAAAGTGCACCAGAGGCTGTGTTGCAGGAGCACTTTGTCTGATGTGAGATGCGGATGCTCTGTAACATCCTGTTAGGACTGTGGTTATTTTCATAGCTTCCTACCAAAGCCTGCAACTTAAAATCATCATCTGCATGGTTATTTCAGGCTGACCAACTACATTCTGTTCCAAGTGTCATGTACAGCAGTAAAGCTAATCAGGTGTGATTTAGCAGCTGTGGATGTGTCGATCAGCTTTCAGCCACTTGAGCAGCTTGCAATTAGCAGCCATCATAGAAGGTTATCTTCAGCGTTCATCTCAATGCAAGTCTGCCCTGAAGAGTCAAACACTAATAACAGTTACCAGGCAAATACAATTCCATGTACTTCTTTAACTTTCATAATCTGGGATTTGATGCGCAGCATTTTTTAGTTAAAGCCTGAATTTGGTTAGAGTTGCCAGTTATTGTTAGGGAGGGATAATGTTCCAAATGGCTAAATTTAAGGGTAAATTTTTCAGATATGTTCAGCTGACGGAAGTGCCTAAATTCCAGTTTTGGGAGAGGCTTGATATTCAATGAGGTTAACACTTTTTAACCTCATTAATTCAATGAATGGTAAGAGACCCTGAATTTACTACTTGTGCTTGCTCAGTGGTCCTTTGTCAGGTAAATATTTGGAGAGCACACTAACATAAGGTGCTGTTGCTTGCACTTCCTCACACTTACTACATGCTAAGAAATATCCAGAAGATTAGTAAATTGTATCATAATAACTCTTTCATTTATCATAGTAACTTTGCCATGAAGAAAATCTTTGAGGCTCATCAGTATGTAGGAACCAGTTTCACAAAGCAATTGCAGCTTCAGATGATGTAGCTGAGCATGTCTTATAAACCCCACTGTCTGAATTCTAATAATATCTTTATTATAGTCAAATCATTTGATTATCAATCTTTGATATTTGAGTTTGGTGACCTGTGGTAATTAGATTGTGTGGCTTTTCAAAACAAGGATAAGGCTCATAGGTCACCTAGGTGATCTTTGGGAAATGGTGCTTTGTGATGGTTATCTTGTACAACTGATATTTTTGGGCGTATAATAGGGAAAATTTTTTACTACATGTAAAACTCAACCTGAAGAAGGTAGTCTTAAGTTTTCCTTCCTTGTGGTTTGTTCTTGTTTTTTCCTATTTCCCTTTTGGTAGAAACTGATTATCAGAATGTCTGATAAGAGCTGTTTTGTACAGCTGGAAGTAGTACTACACTTTGAAATGCTGATGGGCCTTGCATAAACCATGATCTGATTTTTCTCGCCTTCTGGTAAGAGGGCAAGATCACGATGCATTAATATTGAGGCAGGTTCTTGTGTAGTATAACTAAAGCTTGAAAAATCTATCACATTGTTCTGAATTTCATTTCAGCCAAGCCGAGCCCATGATTCTCTACTGCAGCCTTCAGCGCACTGACTCACAAGTGTATTGAGCCAACATGACAGTTAAAACTATAGAGGCTGAGTGAAGGCAATTTTATTTACCTCACTTGTTGGTTTTACTTATTAAATAGTTATTATCCTGCTGAATGCCTGCTGTGTTGAACTGTCGGTGTGGTGGTGGTGGGTTTTTTGTTTTGTCACCTTCTTAGAATGTTTCGTTTGTTTGTTTTTTTCTGAAGACATAATTTCACCTTTCCCAAGCATGCGTTTTATACTTTCAAGTGATCATTAGAGTATACCCTTTGGAAATATATTTTATTGCAGCCGAGTAATTGAAAAATGTGGGAGCCATGGGCACATGAGACTTGCCAGGTATAGTTTTCTGATGGTAGAGAATAAGGGGATTTTTTTAGTGGCCTTTTGTAAGACAAGTGTCAGTAACATTTACCTTGGTGAAAACAAGGTATTGCAAGTAGAATAAAGATAGTAACCATAAAGATAGTAACTAACTAATATTATGAATAAAAGTAGTCATTAATAGTGCTTATTAGCATCAGATGACACAGTTGCATATGAAACAGATTACATGTACTACTGAAACAGCTGATGTCAGTTGATATATAGGTAATTAATGGGTGTAATGACTTTTTGCATGCTTTCTTGGAAATTGACATGGGAAGTCTGTATTTATAGTGAATGGTAGCATTACAGAGGACTGCATAGTGACTTGGCTTTTATTCCTAGGTGTGTGTATATACAGATCATTAAATTCCTATTCATGGTGCAAATATTTGTGTAAGTTCAAAATCCTGAATGACCAAGCAATTTTTATAGTTTGAAGTAATCTTCCACAGGCAGTTGGCTGTATGACTAATAGAATTATGTATGCGTAAAATTGCTTTTACTGTAGAAGCCAAAATGCAGAATAATAGCTTGTCAAACTGTCATTTGCAAGTGAGATCATAGATTTCATAGTCCAAATTAGGTTGTGTTCTTTTTCTTTTTGTCAGGTCACATTCTAATAACCATATTGTGCATTAAACCCTGTGATTATCTGAACACTTGACAGATGGTAGGATGTTAATTTATATGTAAGAGACAGTGATTGCCTGTGCGGTAATGGTATTCAACAAAATATGAAATGTCAAAATCCACTTTTTTGTTATGTTTTTACTTGACTTATTTCAGCAAGGTAATTGTAGCAGAGTAATTTTTTTTTTTGTAACTAAACATATGCTTTGTTTACTAGTGTTAACAGGTTTTGGAGTTTTAAATCTTACTTTTTATATTGAGAGATGTTTACATGTTTGTCTAGAGTACAAGAAAATTGTAGAGTACAGTGAAAATGAAAGAATTGATTACAGTTATGAGTCTAATGTTTTCAATATGTGTATTACTCAATTTTACTCAATTTTTAGGAAAATGAGATTAGTTTTAGAATCGTTTAAGGCATAGTATGATACTGATCGATTGGTTTTATGATGACACGGCTGTCCTAGCTTTATAGCAGAGTTCCATTATATTATTACCAAAATGAGTAGTTGGTTGCTCCTAATAGCTTCTCTAATTACCATCTTAACTCACTTAGATGATGTCATGGAAAACAATCTGTTTGAGCCCAAGGGATTTTGCCTTTTGATGGATTTGGGATTCAAATGTATAGCTGGAGGGAAAAGAGTAGAGAGTCACACAGTTCAGTGCCATGTGCTTACCTGTATGAACTACATGAGTGACATGGAGGTGTTTTCCAAACTGATGTTTGTTCATTTTCATGAAAGCTGTGTTTCAGAAGCATTTTGGTCTGCAATTGCTTGAAGGAAGTAGAGGTTTGAAAAAGGGAATTTGGAATGCAATTGCAAGCATGCTGAGCAGCATGGCAGAGGTCTTAAAGATAAAAAGAATATTGCTGTGTTGTCCAGAGCAGTGAACATGAACAGAAGTAATTTCTATTGCCTTGTATTTCTTGAAAGCTCTAACTTACTAGTTACTTGAATGGTTTGCCACTTGTCTGCATTTAGTTCCAGCCTGGAATTGTGCTTTCTTTCAAATCATCATAAGGAACAGGAAGGCTTTGCAATAATTAATGGTTAATTGAAAATATTTACTTAACCTTTGGAAATCAGGGTTTTTCACAAACAGTGTGACTATTAATTATTATTAATTAATAAACTAATAACTCCTTGATAGAAACCTGACCTAGTTTTTCACAAAGAGTGTGACTATTAATTATTATTAATTAATAAACTAATAACTCCTTGATAGAAACCTGACCTAGTGATAAAAGATTTATTCTTACTTTTGCAGCTCAATTAGTTCCTTAATTTTTCAAAAAAGTTTCCTTCGATTCTTTTTTTTTCCAAAAACAATAAATAATAAAAATTCACTGGCTCTTTTCTACAGTTTAACATGATTCTAAACTCTTCAAGAATGGCAGTTTTTAATGAAAAATTTTATGCAGTTGCTGGAATTTTTTTTTTGTTGTGTGTTCAGTTGCTGTATAATTAGGATAGGAATCAGTAGTCTAGTGGAGTAGAGGTGAAGTTACTTGTTCTCAGGCCTTCTGTCACTGTGATGGAAGCATAAACACAAAAATGGTTGCTAGAAGACATCACAAAATGCTTGGAAGTCTTCCTTGAATTAGGATACTTGCATTCCATAGCTGATCAAAATACGTTAGAGAAAACTTGCTGAAAAGTATTAAGAAAAAGGTATAAAGGTAAAGGATAACTGTATGAAATGTATTAGCTAGAGCCTTAAAGATGTGGTGTTAACAATGTTTATTTTAATGATTGTTGACAAGGTAAATATTCTTATTTGTACTAGAAGTGTCGTGTCTGGTTTGGGGTTTTTTCTTACCTATTTTCTGCAAGATTGAATACATTCAGGAGCCTTATTTAAAGCATATCACAGTAGTTGTAAACATGGTATTATAATGTTGTTGCTTTTAATTTGATTAATGGACTTGTCTATATACAAGTGACAAAGTATTGCCATGAGGAATATTATTGTTGTTAGCTGTTGAAATTTTTAATAGTTGGAATCATTATCAGAGGGTTAAAACTTTTAACAGGGGCCAAAATACGGAGTTCTCATGGAGTCTCCTTTTGAAAAGAAAATATTGAACAATTTGGTTTTTTTCATTTATATAATGGATCATTCTAGATGCACTCTTCTTTATATAAAACCATCTTCCATTAAATTAGCTTTGGTAAGGATGTAAAATGAAGAATTAAAAATGCACTGAATGATCCACATGCAGTATTTGTATTAGCATCTCTTGGGCAGGGGGAAATACTAGGCATAGCTAGTGGATTATAGACCTTAAATATGTTAGAGATTATGAAGGCTCAGTGAAACACTAAGGTTGTTGAAATATAACCTGTTGTGCAGCAGCAGCTGTAGCTATGCAATAAAAGAGATAAACATCATTGTTCTTACTGGGAATATAAAAAGAAACAAACCAAACTGAAAATAAGTGCAGACATTAATGGCTTTAGAAGCAGAAGAGGATTTTTTTTTTTTTGATTAAAAAAAGCGAGCAGTCCAAAAGAATGATATACAGGGGTTGAGGGGGAACTTGGAACTCCTTTTAAATTTTATATTTTGTGTGACATAAAACCTGTTTCTCTTTGAGATAGGTAAATGCTTGATGTCTGAGCATGCTGCCAAGAATTTGCCAACCATGGTAGTCAGAAGAATGTTGGTCCTCATAACAGTTGCTGCATCTCCCGAAAATCCCTTTTCTGCCTCAATAACTTTGGTGATCTCTTGTGATGAGTGCCAGTTACTTTATCTGTTCAGGTTTCATCTCTAACTGCATACTTCTTGGAATGAACTACTTCCTATTGCACTTGTTTCTAAAAGGCAGATAAGAATTGGGGGGCTACGTAATATATCAAAATAACATACAGTGAAATGTTTTAATATTTGCACTAGAACTATGGTGGAAAAGAGCTTTGCAGTCGGAATGAGATTCTGAATTGAGAAGAATTCTGGGGCACTGGCAAACTCTGAGGGATTCTTCAAAGTTAATTGCAATGTTTCCAGTTACAGCTGATGAGTATCTGATGAGTTCTAAGTGCAGAGTAATGAATTCTGTGTGTAGCTGATGGAAGAGACATGTAATATGTAGCCTCTTTATTATTTTGCTTGTGACTTTTATATCATGGTGAATATATTTTCTGTGCACCTGAAGACACCTAAATACTATTTCTGAATTGACAGTGAGGTGTATTTTCAAATAGGAATTATGTTCCAAAGTACTGTTTGAAATACTGAGCCTGTTGGTATTTCTGTAGTATGAAATGTGAGGTGTATTTCTGTGGTATGAAATGCTGTGAGATCCTTAGGTGGATATAAACATTAATGAATTAAGTCGCACTGCAAGGTAGGTATTATCCCAATTTCACAGATTGCAGGGAGGTTAATTAACTTGCCCAGAGTCACTCAGTGATCTGTGATGAAATTGGTTTCTATTTAAAAATGTCTGGATTTGTAGTCTCATGCTTTAACCATTAGACTGGTTGAATTTTGTGGTTGAAAATAACGTTTGGCTTATTATCAAGTAATAATAAGCTTTGTCTGTGGACAAAATAGCTTTGATGTGACCAAGTAAATTTCAACTTTATCTAGGTATTTTGCAAATTTTGAGTATAGACAACTGAATGGAGTTCCATTGGAGCATGGTTTAATCTAAAGGAAATTTAAACAAGATTAATAGAAAACAGTCTTACTACAAAGTGTGTGTCTATATGCAAGATTATGCTAGTTTATTTCAAATTATAAATTAAAACTAATGTTCCTGTTTGCTCTGAGTTTTTAATGGAAACATTCAAATTTAACTTACTCTAACACAGATAATGCATAAAGTGAAAAGCGAGGGGAAAAAACATTTGTCAAAGAATTTTAAGTCATTCAGTCATATGATGTTTCCAATTATTTAAGTTGTATAACTACCACTTTTAATTTAAAAAATACAAATAATTGTTTCTTGTTCACTCTCATTAATGAAAGATACAACTTCAGCTGAAGAAACTTATTAGTAAAATTTTATTTTTAGGAGAATCTATCTCTGTAGTTTTTCTGGCTTGATAGGAAAGTAATTTAGGAAAGAGGGCCACCTTTTGTTTGATTTGTAGCCTTGTTTCCTCTGCTCTTATCCCAGGTATGCAGATCTGGGAGTAAAAGTGATGATGCTTGGGTCTTAAGAAACCTGCAGCTTCTTCAGAGTCCTGATGTTGGTTCTTTATGTATCATTTGAGAAGTCATTAAACTTGTTTTAATAGAGTTCTGGATTTGACAAATTGGCATTGTAAAATGCTTTGAAAGACTAAAATGCATTATGATCAGGAAAGCATTATTTTTATTATAAAAGTGTTAGAAGCTTTTCAAAATAGAATAACCTTTACTTCAAACTTTAGATTCCGTCTAATAAATCCCAGTTAAATGCAATTTTGTTTAATGAATGAGGCTGAAATTCATCACTCATTCTCTTAATTACCAGTACTTGACTTTATGTACACAAATGCCTGGTTGGAAAACTGTTACTTCTTTGCAGTTTAAAAGGAAAGAAAAATAATAAAAAATCGGGGCCTAAAGTTTTTGCGAAACACCATATAAATTTGTCATGATTGCTGATTACCAGTAATGCAACACCAATGTAGAGCATATAATTATTGTGCAACATGTCAAAATTTAAATCAAGTAAGCGATGTTAATAGCATTTCTTTTGATTTGAAGGAAATACTTTGAGCTGTCATAACTTGATTAAGTTATTGTTAAATAATGTTATTGTAATAATGTATTGTTATTAAGTTATTGAGAACTCTAAATCTGTTACTTACTTTGTCATTATATAAACAAATGTATCTAGAATTATAATTTACAATTATGATAGGTATTTTGGCTATAGAGAACTTGTCGAGATGACAAGTTTCTGGGTACTTCAATTTACTAAATGCTAATTAGTAATTTATATATATATATTTATTTAGTGTTTATATATATTATTAAATGCTGGTTTACTAAATTCTAAATTGAATCTGTCTTGGCATGTGAGCGCACATACTAATCAAGTTGGAAGTTTTTTTCTCCCTTCATAAAAAATGAAAATGTCCCACCAACCCACAAAACCCCCAAACTACCCACCCCTAAATCAAAACAAAATAAACCCTTCTCCAAAGCAAAGATTAACTATCTATTTATTTGGAAGCAAAGAAACAGTTGAACCCTGTACTGCAGGCTTTCTTGTTGTGCCAGGGGTCTTGACCTCTGTAGCGTACCAGTGATGCCAGAGGCAAGGTCCTTCCTGAACAGAAAAGGCAAAAACTAAATGCAGGATGTTGCTTATGGTTTAGGGAATGATATTGTCAGGTGTGAAACATGTTCTTTGAATTGTGCAATTTGGTTAATAAAAAATATTTTCATGTGTCTAATGACTCATGGATAGCAAGTGTGTCTCATTTGTTACAAATACCCTCTGCCAAATCAAGAATGTTTTGTGTTGTTGTTTAGTTCATATTTGTACAATCAATTTAACTACTTTAACCCTGCTTATAGAAATTACAAAGAACAAGTTGCTAGGGATGTTCATATTCTGTGACACACTTCCTTGTGTCCTTAAAACTTCTATTTAAGTCTTTCTTATTTAAATAGCTTATTAAATTTACCCTGTGAACTAGGAGCACAGCAAGTAGGACACAAAGAGGGCCAGTCTGGATACTCAGTCTCTTTTCCAGGATATAGAAGTTCATATTAATAAAGGAAAAGAAGAAACCTTTGTGCCAAATATCCCGTATAATTTTGTAAAGTGAATATAACCTGAAACAGCTTTTATCACCTTTTCTTTTTTGGAAAAAAAAATTATCTAATTGCGCTTTCTTCACAGCACACTGTATTTTGTGGTATTGAAAATGAGTTGTGATCCCATGTTCAAAATGTCTTGAACAGGGTGAATAGAAAGAACTAGTTCATTAAACTAGTTCTGACATCCTGACCTTACTACTACTTTTACTTAATTCTGTGAGATACAGTTGACCCTTTAAAGGCAATTTGATTAAAAAAACATTGGAATCAAACTGAACATTGAATTCAGTTCCTGGTTGTGGTTCATGTTGCTTTTGACCTTGACATGAAGGCCAAATTCAGCTGTTTTAGTATCTTTTAATAAGTGGCAATAGATCTTTTAGATTATTAATTTATGAAAGTATAAGTTAAATGAGTAGTACAGAGTAATTTTTTTTAAGTAAAGCTTGAGTGAAGTGCTGGAAAAGGAATTGCTTTATAGGATGAAATATTTACATACATGTTTGAATCTTTTCTTTTGGTTAAATATTTTTATTTTCTTATTTTATATAGAATTAAAAATGATAACATTGCATGTTGATAAACTCAGTTATACTGTGTAATTTACCTAGGAGTAAGAATTACCTGCAAAATACAATAAAGTGGCATCAACTTTATAACTAAAGCTAGAAATGATTGAGAACACTTTTCAAGATACCTATGGGGATATAGCCCCCTTTAATATATTTTTTTAAAGTGTGTGCTTATTAGAATTACTGCATACAGCTTAGAAACTTTAATCAAAAGGTAGATTATTTCTGAATTCTAGCAGCTCTTCTGTGCAGTTGGTCTATATGGAAACAGTTGTGAGACGGATTCCATTCTGCGTTACAGCATTTTGCTGCCTTAATTAGTGTGTGGAGGCCCCATAGCCATTAGACCAATTCTCTGCCTTTTATCAAGAAGCTGCTTGCTGGTTTTCTGAACTGAGACTTCTTATATGTAAAAATGTAGCATTTGTTATTTGATTAATAGGAAATTCATTATTCTCCTTTGCCTGTATTTCCCAAAATGATGAAAGCTCACCTTTTTTCCTTTTTTTTTTTTTTTTTTTTTTTTTTGGTTTAGGAGTAAGCAAAGCACAGTTGCAAAACTCGGCTGTTACTTCCTCTCAGCATTCTTGCCAGGGTAGAAGCTTGTGTTTGACTCTTTTAGGTCACCAGGAGATGTAACCTAAATGGCATGACTGAAAATTTGTCTTGATAAACACCTAAAAGGTTAGTTGCATACGCTACTACAATTTTCCTAATACTGTTATTTTGAAATTTTTGTTAAACTATAGATTTTGAAAATCTAGGGAAATTTTTCACCAATAACTGTGCAACATAAAAAGTCTTAATTTAGATGGGGCTTTTTACATGAATAAATGAGATTATATGGATGGCTGTTAATGAGACTGGACTTGGTTATGCTTTCTAGTACGTCCTTTATGTTCCTCAATTGGGCAAGTTGGTTCCCCTTTATTGTATTAATGTATCTTTGACATACTTTGCTAAATCACATACCTTCTGTAACCATGCTGTGTTTCTGACTGTTTATCAACACTTTCTTCAAACTCATGGATCAATATCAAACAAATTTGGAAGAGAACCTCAGATAACTGAGGTCCTGTGAATTTCTGAGGGCATGTGCTGACCAAATACCATCTAGTTAAATTAATAACCATCTGTTTATCCCATCAACAGTGCACAGTTGCCTGTGCCACCAGCTGACATCCACAGCTGTTGGCAGTGATGACTCTGAACTATCTTTTTCTGCCCTTCTTTTTTGGTGGCTCCACAGCAGTAAGTCTTGCAGCCCTTCCCATTTGGGCAGGGTAACCAGTTTGAGAGAACAACCTTTTTAGTTCCATTTTGTGCTTATCACTCTAGGTCTTGATTGCTTCTAGGTGTTTGATTGCTTCTAGGCCTCTTTAAGGGGACTTGTCTGTAATTGCACAAAATTGGGCAAAAAGAGTTGAGTGTTAATATATTGAGGTAGCATATTGATAAATCAATGCTGCCTTAGCAGCTATTGTTGCTCAAGTGTTTTATATTAAAAAAAGAAATCATTAAACCTCCAAGCAGCCCTTGGACAACTTAAAAGCATTGGTGGCAAAAAGTAAGTTGAGTGAATTAATGAGTTATACAAAGTTACCTGAAAACTTTTCTTTGTAAAGTGCTTTCCCAATGCGACACCTCACTGTAGGACTCTGCCGACCCTGAAACAAGGCAACATGTTATTTCCTCCGTTGTGGTCATGCTCAGTGCCTTCAGAGTGTGTCTTTACATGATTAGGTATAAAAGGAGCAAGGTTTTATCTCCTGGGGCTTCCAAGAATATTATGGAGGAGGCAATACTAATTGTGAGTTAAACCACAATATTTTTTTGGTTTAGAGTTTTTCCTGTGGATTTTAAAAACGCTTTCCTGGTTAATGGACATTTTACTTACCACTTTACTTACCAAAAGGAGATGGCTGTTGTACTTTGCATCCAGGAACAGTATACTTTTAATGTAATGGGAATCAGTTCACTCTAAAGCTTCCTTCCCCCACACTCTCCCCTCCTTCTCCCCCCAAGGAAAGTTCTTAGCCTTCAATAAACTTCTACTTAAATGCTGACTTTTTTTAATAGTATGATTTAGGTTAAGCTGTTTAAAATGAGGATTGAAAATTGAGGATTGAATTGAGGATTGAAAATAAGATTTTTGTTTCTTAATACCAATGCATTGAAGTTTGTCCAACTGAAATCCTAAAGCAACCAAAATTAAGATTTGCAAGTAGCCTTAATAAATTCAACTGAGTAAAATCAACAATTTCACAGGAGTTGAAAGAGAACCTTGAGAAGTAAAGATCCCTAGAAAGAGGTATTCTAGAAGATGGTGGGCTTATAGATAAGGATCAATCAGATGCTGAGGTTCAGAGAAGTTAGAATTTAGAATTTCTAAAGTTCTATCACATCTAGAACAACTAGTGGTAATTTGCATTTTAAATTTTCTTATGTGACCATTATACTTCCTCTTAGAGTTACCTCCACTTATTGATTTGGGATGTATGCCAGTCTCTACTTGTTCCTTTCAAATAGGATTAGTTTGGAGCGCTGACTCCGTTCTAGTAATTCTTACCCTTCAGACTGTACTGTCCTTTGCCATATTCTACCAATCTCCCTGAGCAGCTTGAGGGGTTGTGTCCTTCACAGTGCTAGTCTTTGTCCTACCAAATTTGGTCTTTCATACTTAAAACATTTTGAAACTACTTTTCTGTTGCTAGCGGGCGTTTTATTTTTTACACCTTAGTCTGTAAAGCTATATTGTGGATGTGATTTTTGTGTCTTAAAACCCTTCAATATCTATGCCAGATGGAAGCATTCTGTATGTCAGTTTACATCCGAATCCTCTTGTGTACTGTTTTCTTCCTGCAGTCTAGCAGTCCTTCACTCTTTTGGACAGATTTATGCAATGCTTTTCCCTGGAGGAACTTTTGGGTTTGTTTTATGATGGTTATTAATTTTCTCATCATGCAGCCCCCAGCCCACAGAACTAAACAAACTGTTTTTCCCCCAGTCCCTCAGTTTTCTTTCATTGCACCTCTGGCTTTTGTGTTTTCATTTATTTAATTCCATTATGTGCAAATTGTTAATTTAGATGTCTATCAGTTATAACGGAGAAAGTATTCTTATTTCATTTATATATACATGCTATGTGTATATATATGTATATAGTTTGTTAGAAGAACTCCCCCCTTTTAGATAACTTTTTAAATTCTGGTTGTTATGCACACAGTTTGGGCTTGAGTGTTACTTCCTGACGATGCCTCTTCCACCCATACCCTTCCTCCATTTAGTTATAGGTGTCTTGGTCTCATAGCTTTTGATTTTTATGATTGGCATGTCTAGTGGGTCAGGAGTCTCCTTGTTCAGCCAGATTTTTCATCCATTGCCTTGAGAATAGACACGTGATTCTGAAGTAGAACATTTGGACATATTGATGCCAGGCATCATACAATTGAAGTTGGACTGTATTTGCTGTTTACTGCCACAGGTAAGACTTAAAACAATTTACACTCAAGGTTTAAATTGATAAACACTATATTTTGTGTGAGAGGAGAATGAGCAGAAGTTGCTCAGGGAGACATAAACTGTACCACTACAAGTTAAACAAAAGTTTCTTACATAAAATAGCTTGCCCATTAACCCTACTGATATTTGAATGCTGGTTGGGTTTTTATTTTCTGTTTTGGTGTGGGTTTTTTTTTTTTCCATCCCCCATAATAATTCTGATTTAAAATATTTTCAAAGAGTTTTTAACACAACTGCAGAGGAATTTCTTCCTTGGTTAATTTTAACCTGGAATCTAAAATACATTTCTCTAGTCAAATGTGACAGACAGCTGTTTGAGAATTAAGATTATTTCTAGTCTTTAAAAGTAGCCCTGGAGCTGCAATCACAGTAGTGCTGAAGAATGAACAAAAGGTTGGGGTGAAAATGGTAGATATAAGCTAAGCAGATATCAGCTCAGTTCCTAGCTCTTGTGCCTTAATGACTTCCTGCTTGGCACTGGTAAAATCATTTCAGTTTGTCCAGTGTCTTGAGGATTTTATGTTCATAAATTCCACTGGCTTTCAAAGTCAAAGGAATTTAGATGTGGAAGTAGATTATTTTGAAAAATCTCACCTTTCATTCTTTGCTCCCATCTGAGAGACATATGATGAAAATTCTATTTATTAGCCTCCTTTTTTAAATTTACATTATCTTCATTCAAGAGGGGACCTGTGCTCCTGCATGTGAACAATGATCATCCCATAGGACTGAGACTGAGAATTCCAGAGCTTACAGAATGCTATGAGAAAAAAATAATGAAATGATTTAGATTGGAAGGGACCTTTAAAAGTCATCTAGTCAAACTTCGCTTTCCTTTCCTCATAGGAGAGGTGCTCCAGTCCTCCCATCATCTCTGTGGTCTTCCTCCGGACTCGCTCCAACAGGTCCATGTCTTTTTGTTGGGGGCTCCATAGCTCGATGCAGTACTGCCTGTGGGGTCTCATATGAGTGTGACAGTCATCTCCCTCAACTTCCTGGCCATGTTTCTTTTGATGGAGCTCAGGGTACAGTTGCCTTTTTGAGCTGTGAGAACACTGTTATCTCGTGTTCAGCTTTTCACCCACCAGTACCCTGAAGTCCTTCTCAGCAGGGCTACTTCTCCATCCCTTCATCCCCAGCCTGTGCTGATAGTGGGGGCTGCCTGACCCAAGTGTAGGACCAAGCACTTAGGCTTGTGTACCTCATGTTGTTCACGCTTATTGAGCTTGTCCGGGTCCCTCTGGATAGCAACCTGATTCATTCATGGAAATGCAATATGTGATGTTAAAAATTCTTTGAGATCTTAAAAACTGCAAATTAAAGGTATTGTTTGTTTGTTTGTTTTTAAAATCCATTTGTGGAGATGTGTAGTAAAAGTTATTACTCTGTCAGCAGATTTCTTAGAGTTATGCTGAACAATAGCTTAGCTGAGAAAAAGCAAAACAATGTAATACAAGTTTGATGGATATGAACTATTTATGCAAAATTTCCTGGCAACTGTAGAGTCTGCATGGGAATTTCAAAGGGGGAGACCTTGTTTTAGCTCTTCAGAGGAAAATTAAAGCTACAAAATATAAACCAGCAACAAGAACTCAATTTGCCTGGATGCAAAAACTATGAGAAGAGGTTTTTGTAAGTATTTGGTTGTCTTAAATGTCTTGTCAAGGAGCTGGCCGGAGTTGGATTTAAGTCTAAGTTAATGGCAGAACTGATAATAGGAGCTCTCATCAAGGAGCAATAGTAATAACCCTGATGCCTTGGCATGTCAAGAATTCCAGGAAGTACTGTTTTCCTGAGACCTAGTGACTCCTACAGTCATATGGAAATGTATTTGCTGTCTTTAGAAGACTAATCAAGTTCAAATCAAAATGATCTTCTATGATGCATAAAACCCTGCAGACTGAAATAGCCAGTTGGTTGTGCCAACTGGAACAGAACAACTTGGAGCCGTGTGCCCCCCCAGCCATCAGCCTGTGCTTTATGCATATGGGCTTCGCTTGTCGACAACTATGGAGTCACTTTATTTTTCAATGTAAGACCTATTCAAATTAGATAAGGGATGTAAGTTTTTTAATAATGGGTAAATAGATTTAAAACATCAGGGCTTTTAGCAAGAGAACAAGTAGAGTTCTTATTTATGATGATGCACAACAGCTTTATTTATGTTCATCTTCTGTTGGCTATTTCTTAGGAAAGATGTTGTTTAGGATGTGGCTACTGTCTAGATTATGTGTGTGCAAAAATTAAAAATGCTGCTTTTGTTAAAAACTATGAGAAACTATTAAAGGTTCTTAAAAATGTTTCATGGGGCCAAGTAATAAAATTATTGTAGCAACTTCAGGAATTGTATATTGGTATAATTATTGGAAAGCATGCATTCATTTAATTTAGTTCAAAATTCTAAATTACTACAGATGACACCAAAAACCTGAAGATTATAAAAGTTTTCTTTTGTGGGGATGAATAGCACAAAACTCTGTTGAAATACTGAGAGTGTTGATTCCTTCCTTCACTCGCCCATTAACTGTCATAACGGACAGTTAAACAAGTTGCAGTGGCTTATGCAGCTTTGCTGCCTGATTTATTGTGCATTTAATTTAACTCACTAAAGGTGACCTTTTTGTATTTCACTACAGAGACACAAACTTTGCTGGCTCTGATTATCCAGGCTTATGTTGGAACTTCCCATAGTAAAAAGGACAATTGTACCCATGTGCCATTATATGCCCTTGCTTTTGAGCATTTATTTACCTAACTTGGCACAATTTTAATTGCCTCAGAGTTGCGTGCTTTTAGGAGCTTGACTGAAAACTCTCAACCATGTCCTTACATGCTGTGTGCAAACTACCTCAAATAACAGCTGCTTCAGCAGAGTGCAAAATCCTTTTGGACTGTTAATTGGTGAGAACACAAGATAGTGAGTCAGTGTTGTGCTTTTTCTTTGGGCCTCTGATGTATAGAGGATCTATCTATTTATCTATATCTTTTTAGCTTTGAATATATAATCTGAAACCTCTTCTCATGGGAGAAATAGATGAGTTGCAAGAGGCACTTTCTTTGAATGTGTTCTGTGGGTAAGTTCCAGAATGAACTGTCCCTCTGGATAGTTCTCACAGTGCTTCATGTTAGTCCTTTGAAGAGGGAAGTATGGAGTGTAAGGCTCTGTCTGTGCCTTTTGCTTTTTCAGATTGCGGGGGTTGGGGGTGTTAATAGTTGTTTTTTGCCAGTCAGGTGTCTTTTGGAAGACCTGATCTCTCTGGAAGCTTTCCCAAAGCTTTCCCAAAGGATGGAAATTAAATAATTGCTTAGACAAAGAGGACAAGGTTTCTCTCTTTTTGTCTTTTGCCCATCTCATACTTAAGGATGTAAGGAAAAAACAAGCAAACCAGCAACTGACAAGTGTTTCACCAGGAAAGATAATCTCCTGTCTAGCTCTATATTTTCTTCATCCTTTCCTAGATCTCGCAGATCTTAAGACATCCTTATTGGAATCACAGAATCACCTAGGTTGGAAGGGACCTTTTAAGATCATATAGTCCAACCAAAAAAAAAAACACCCAAAAAAACCAACACACCCCCCCCCCCCCAAAACCACCACCACCACCAAAAAAACCCAACCAAATGCACACACCACCACCACGTCCACACCACCCAACAGTAATCCATATCCAAGGTTTAATTAGTAAAACTCTGAGTTACTATTCCTCAGTACTAAAATCTAAAAGTAAGTCTAGGCAGCTACTATGAAATACTGATCTTTTTTTTTTTTTTTTTTTTACTCTGCCTCTTTTTTGTTTCTAAATTAGATGTCATAAAATAGCAGTAATTTTCTTCTGTGTTCAGCTCTAATTTAGTGTTAGAATTCAATCTAATTGACATATTTCAATTTTCCAGTAGAAGTTTGACTCTAATTTGATGTTTAGACACAGGTTGAATCTTCTGTATTTGCATATTAATAAGTATTCTAGAAAGGTATCTGATTTTCACAGCAATAAATTTTAACGACTTCTGTTTGTACAGCATTAGAAAACATCTGGTGTTATCAAACCTTACAGGCAAAATGAATGTGTTGGAGAGAAGACTGTCCTTTTCTGCTGATAATGACCTCAGCTGTTTTATTTACCCTTAAATAAAAATAAATTTGAGTTTATGTGATAATATCCCCTATCTGACAGTTACGTATAAGAAGGTTACCAAGTAAACAATATGCCAGTATTTAGATATGGACCTGTTGGAGCTGGTCCAGAGGAGGCCACAAAGATGATGAGGGGGATGGAACACCTCTGCTATGAGGGCAGGCTGAGAGAATTGGGTTTGTTCAACCTGGAGAAGGCTCCAGGGGGACATAAAAGGGGGCTTAAAAGGAGGACGGGCAAAGACTTTTTAACAGGGCCTGTTGCAATAGAACAAAGGGTAATGGTTTTAAACAAAAAGAGGCTAGATTGACCTTTAACAGTCCCTTCCAACCCAAACTTTCCTAGGATTCTATGATTTGAAAATACGGTGGGTTTTTTAAAGTGACAATGAAACTATAGATTTGTTTATATGAAACAAGAAATAATACAGTTTATTATTCAAATGAATCATATAAGAGATCTTCAAATACTACCCTAACAGTTATGCTTGACTGTAGTCAATGAAACGTACTGCCTCTTGCATTTGTTCATTCCAACGGTTAAATCATTTGATAAGTTCTTTTCTCTAGATGGTATTGTGAAAGTAGTCAATAAATCAATAGTTTGTCTGGTTCTTCAGATATCTACTATAAACCATCATTAGTTTTGAAATAAGTATAATGATCAATTCTTTTCATGTATATATGTCTGTCTTAGATATTTGCTGATCTTGAACATGAGGAATAAAAATGCTTTGTTGAAATGGGGAGGCATTTTGATTGCTACTGGAAGGTTTGAACTAATTGTATTTGTGAGCTTCAAAGTCAGTAGAATAAAATGTCAGACCTGAACCACTCAAAGCAGAGATTTCTTACTAGATACTTAGACAAATGCATACAAATACATTTTCATTTGATGGTGAATTTTTTTTTTTAGACTTGTCAATCATTTATGTAGTTTTACGAGCATAAAGATGTAGTCCCCTATAATTTTATATTATTAGTAGTAAAATTTTGGGTTGCATGTAATTATCTTGCTTTTTTCTCCCTTTTTGCATTTTGTGTTCAGTTCCCCTCTTTTTTCCTGAACAATTGCTATTGTGGAATTGAAAAGCTGGTGCTTGATTTAAGAATATCTGTACTTTTCATACAATACCAGGTGCGCATCATGATTACTTGTGAAGCACTTCAGGTCAGGGTTCTCAGAATATTTATTTAAAGCACGTGCCACTGAATTATTTTATGGACTGAGAAATTCTTGTGGTATCTTTCTGCCCGAGATGAAAATCATATGAATAATTGCATTCCTACTAATGTAGGCACTTCTTGTAATCAGTGAGTAGAGTACAGATGCACTGACTTAAGATGGATTTGGAATTAAAGGTTTGGTGGTTGGTTTTTTTTTTGGGTAGGGTCATAGAAAATTTTCAGAGTAGTTATTTTTTTCCCCAGTGATTTAGAAGAATATGTTGAAACCGGCTATAATGTGTGGGGTGGGTTTTTTGTTGTTGTTGGGGTTTGTAATTTGTTTTACTTTGTAGAGTTAACACTCCTATATTACAGAAGCTGTATTTTAACTTTAGAAATTTTTTGGTTTACCAGAGTGGAAGACTAAACCCCAAACATCAAATGCCCTGAGAAATCTTTGTCCAAAGTGGTAAATACTGCAATGCCCGACAACTCTTATGTTCATATCAAAGTTAGTGGTGCTGTGAAGGCTCACGTGCACTGTGAAATGGTGTCAGTATTTGTCATCTTCAGTCAGTTCCTCCTCTTCCTCCTGCATGTTTCCTTCCTCTTCTCTAAATTCCCTGAATTCCCTCTTTCTCCCTCCAGAAGTTTCAGAGAAGCTGTTACAATTATTCAGTCCTTGTGTTCACATTACATTGTGAAGTGTGGTCACCTTAGTTCATGTTATACATTTTCAAATGACTGCTTGTAGAACTTCTTAAATGCTTCAGTAAGGTTCAATTGCATTTATCTGAAAACAAGCCTGTGGAAGCAAGGCAAAAAGCAGGCACGAGAGATGAATCTTTTACAAAAGAGATTAGTCTTCCTATTCGGTTTAATTGAAAAAGAGCATGTTGGATATGCTGTTATCCCTGTCTCACCGTTCCCTTAAATTTGAAATTCTTGTAGGCTATGGTAACATCTTAAATAACACGGCAACTAACACCTCCTGGTAACTCCCTCTAGAATTGCTCTTTTCAGATCTGATTAGTGCGGCTTAGCAACAGATGTTTGTATTTTGCTAAAAACTGATGTTTGGACTGTTTGATCTTATTTTGGTTCTTGTTTCTCAATCTCAGCCTTTTCTTCTCGGGAGTGTTGCTGTTTGGCTTCCAGAAGCACTCACGAGGCTGGGAGCCGTGGTGGTGTGAAGCTGGTGCACTGTCCGTTGGCTCGGTCATTAGCTGACAAGCTGCCCTGCAACTATTCTGCCAGGAGAAACCGATGATACAAGTCAGCGAGTTCTCTGATTCTAGCCTCTTTCTAGTAAAACACGAGTACTTTCTTCTCCAGCTGTGAGTGTAATAGCTTCAGAAAGGAAATCTGGGCTCCAGACATGGCTCTCTAGGTCAGTCTTGTTTTCTGCTGTTTTAGGATTAAGCTCGTATTTGCTTTCTGGCCTTTTGAAGTTGTTTGGTTTTTTTTCTTTTTTCTTTCTGACAGCTACACAGAGCCAGTGTGGGGACATGGGCTGTTAAATCACTGAAATACCCCAGGCTTTGCGAAAACAAGGAAAACCAAGCTTCTACCATTTAAAGCTTGATTATTTTCCAAGAGTAACTTCTAGCTCAGGCCTTTATGAACAATCCAGTGACTTGAATGGTGGCTTCTGCCATTTCAGCTCCAGAAGTGTATTAAGAGCCTTAAGAAAGCTGGTTTAGTAAATTAATATAAAAATAATCGAGTAAATATCAGGAAACTAGAGGAGTTACTTTCAGAGCCTGGTTAGTGATTTCTTGTGCTAAACTTCTGCAGAATAGAAACAAAGCAGCGGCTGTCCTTAGAGAAGTTATCATGCTCAGGACTGTCTAGTCAATTGAACTATTTTTGGAAAAAGAATAAGTACATTTTAAAAAGATATATGGAGAAATAGAGGAAAAATGCTAATTTTCAGAAGCAAATCCAAGTGGTAATTTTCATAATTTATGTATTTTAAAATTTATAATAAGAAGAAAGCATTCCATAATACCTTTTTCTTTGCAGAGGTGAAGATCTAAAATTTTATTATGGATACAACTTATGTTAAGAACATGTCATTCAAGAAGGTCTTTGTGGTTTTTATTGAACACTTAGACTGGCATACTTTGCCTATTGTTACTGCTATATTAAATTTAATTTTGACAGGTGACCACCAAGTCACTCTTACAGGGCCTGTTTTGTTCCTAGAGTGAATGTAACATAAGGAAAATGCTTTGTCTGTGAATAGACTTGCTGTTAGAAATTTTTTTTTTGTTCTTAAAAATGTGCTTTAACAGGCTTCAGGATTCTTAGCAGAGGGCTTTTTTCATTCTCTGGGCACTTCCTTTAGTGTGAAAGTTGTGAAGTGCTGAAAGCATAGATTTTCCTTGATTAATGTAGCCTTTGAGATTCTCAGCTTCCTTTATTTTCTTTTTTCTTTCCTTCTCCCTCCTCCAAGATATAGAGGAGTAAACAGGTATATACTTCTCACGGAAAAGACATGCCTGAAAATAGCAAGACGAACTAGTTTTATCCCTAGATTTAAAAAAAAAGTTGTTTCTGTGTGTTGTCCTGCCTGCCCACCAATTCCCCTTCACTCACAGTTTTAATTGACTGTTTCCTTGTTAATCAAAAAACCGATTTTTTAAAATTGCACATATATCAAGGAAGTAGAATGACTCTAACCTGTATAGTGCATTGTCTGAGAGAAATTTCTTGAAGTGTGAAGAAAAGCTGAGATGTACTGATGCTAAAAAGTTGAGTAAAAATAGTCTATTTACTGATTATGAGGTATTCTAATTTTACAGATATAAGACATAGCAAATCTGAAGACAATGTGACATAATTACACAAACTTGATTTAGTGTAGGAACATGCCTTTTGATTCCAAATGGCATCATTTGGATGCCATTTCGATTCCAAATTATTGTCTATATAGACCTTATCTTTTAAAGACATTCTAAATGCAGAACCAAATTCTGCTGTTTTGCTTTAAATCAGGAAACAAAACTCAGTACGTACACTTTCAGTACTTTCAGAATAACGTTAATATCAAGTTAAATAATGAATACAGCGTGCACGGTCTCTTTTTAACTGTCTTCATTTTGTTAAACATGCTTCAAGTTATAGTTTTCACTTAATGCTCTTGACTGTAGGAATGCCCAGTGTTAAGCAAATAGGTATATATTAAAATACTTGCAAGTAAAATGTATCTGCTTGTTTAAAAATATACTATAGTGGTCAGTCTGTGTGCTGTAGGTATGAAAAGTTCCATGTTAGGTGATTTGTGTGCAAGGCTGATAAGAAACTGTGAGCACTTGGAAAAGTATTTCTTAAGTCCTTCTAGAAACTGCTAATAAAAATAGTTCTTAGCTATTGTTGCAGGATTAATTCAGCTTGTTAGATGTCATATATCACTGCTGTGTTGAAATGAGCTGATGTGGGTTTTGTTGCACTGATAGTGATATGTTTAGTAAACGTGACTACGAATTTAATTGTATAGGACACGGAATTTAATTAGCCAATAAATTTGTCCTGATAGTGTTTTCCTTCATAAGTATAAAGATTCTATTTATGTAGCTGATCTATGTCCTGAGTTTCTGCTCAAAATTCCTTGTCCGTGAAAGATAAATATATCTAAAATAGTTTTACTGCAGAATTAATCTTGCTTCAAGGTGTCTTCGGTGGGTAGAGGGTTAGCAGCGGAGTCTGAGCCTGGGCCTGAATTCAGACCTTCCTTGTTGGGGCTGTTGCTTGCAGAGAGCACCAGATGTTATCAGTATCAAAGCTGATATAAGGTTTATTTTCTTGAGTATGTTTTCAAAGCAGTGTCATCTTTGTATGAAGAAAAGCTTTCAGATTAAAGGTGTTGAATAAACTTTCTGTATTGTGATTAGGATCTCAGTTACAGAGAACATTGCTAGATAATTGCTAGAGGTGTCTGCGTGACTCCATCAGACCGATCTGATTATTGTTTGAGTAAGATTTCATTCTCAGGACTGCCCCATTCACAAATGGACAGCTGAAATGTGGATGAGAAGCCTGTTCCCTCACTGACAGCTTTCTTTGGAGGTACTTTTCTGGCATTCATTTCTCCTTGGGCAAGAGAGGCCCAGAACACTGGAAGGGGGGGGTGTTTCTGAAGGCTGCCTGATGCTGTGTGGAAAACTCATTCCTGATGTAAGGAGGGTGGTGCGATGGCAGGTCTTTAAAGCTGACTTTGCCCTTCCTTCTTTCTTATAGATTGCAGTGCTTTGTTGTTGGGTAGGCAGAGAACCTGTCAGAGAGAGAAACCTGGGCTGCAATCCCAGCAGGGTTCTTGTGGGAAGGAAGGTGGTCGTGAGCAGCTTGGCAGCAGTGTGGGTGGCAGTCTTATTGGAGGGCTGAACGGAAAGATAAAGTTTAAAGGAAGAAGCTGTCTTTTCTTATGATACCGTTCAGCCTATTTGTAGAATGCAATTATCACGGTTTTGATCTTTCAGATGATTTATTTTCTGCTTTTAAAACCTTTTGTCAGTCAGCTATATTCATGCTTGGGTTTCATTTGCCTCATTACTGTCTGTGTAGACTAAATGATGACCATTACTTTTGCTATTGGAATCAGCAGTGCAACTGCAGAGGAAAAAGCCACAGCTATCAGGTAGACATTAAAGAAACGATTCTTGTTTGATGTTCAACTTGTCATGCCTTTTTTCTCATTGGGTCAAAGTCTTCCTTTGTTCTTTTGAACATTTCAGGAATTAGGCTACATAGAAATGACACTTGCTCCTGAACGTGGGGGTACTAACTGCAGCTGTCCCTGGAGTAGAACTCTCCAGTGACATGATAAATGAGGAGGCTTTTCATATCTGCGAGAAGCTTACAAAGCAGCTTGCACGCTCTGACAATTGATGCTTAATTGGTTGAGATGTAAAGAACCTTAAGACAACATTTATTCATAGAGGTTTTTTTCCCCTCCAGTTTTTCATCATTTTTACCTGAGTGCTTTCTAGCATGAATACACTGATGTTCTGAAATAGAGATATATAAGAAAATGACTCTTCTTAATGAAAAGTATTATAAATATATATGTTACATATATGTAAATGCACATGTACATATATATATAAAAATATATATTATATAAAGAGAACAAGTTTTGTTTAAAAAAATCTGTGTCATTCGAGATTTTGGAAGCAGGCAGTTTGGGGCTTAAGTCTAACTGAATTCTAGAATGCAGAGAGTATTATTTATCATAGTCATAACTGATAGTCTTTTAAAATAGACTTTTTTTTCCAGTATATGTAAATCTATTTTTTTTACAGTTAGGATGATGTCATTGTGCCAAAGCATGCTTCTCTTTCCACCCCTTGCTGGACAATGAGATACATATTTTTATTTCATTTATTTTGTTTGTTTGTTTGAGAGTGATTCAGTTTCCCCTCTACAGACCCTTATGAGGCAAAGATCCTCATTAGGAAAGGGACAGTTTGTGTGATCCATGTGCTCAAATGTGTGTTTAATTCACCTCAAGGTGTACAATAAAAGTTCGGCAACACTTCTGTTGGTAAGGTTCCAAAAAAACTGCTTTAGAGAGAGAGTGTAAAAAGGAGGAAAAATGGAATTGGAGCCTCTGTACACTATTAAATGAATATGAAGAGTAGTAGGCTTTAGAGTAGGTTAAGAATGTTTTCTACTTGTATCTCAAGTTATTGCAGGTATTGACAAATAAGTTTTTTTTACAGAACAGTTGTAGGAAATGGTGTTTTAAGAGCAGATATATAAAATATCAACTCTGAAATAATGCAATCTGAATAGCTATGCATTTCAAAAGCTGCAGTTCTCAAGGTTTGTAGAACATTGTTATGGCTGATGGATAGGTTCTCTCTTAGCAGAGAATGGGCTAAACCCTCCCTTCTTGGTCCCATTCCAGTGCTGGATAATAAGAACATAACTAATTCATCATCTCTCTACAGATTTCCAGGAATCTGTTATTAATGCTTGTATTCAAGTAAACGTAACAAAAGCTGACAGATGTAAAAACTGTTGCATTCACATCCCAATGATGCAGGGAGGTGTAAAAAAATGTCTAGGAACTGTAAAGTATAGCCTTTTCCGAAACCTAATGACAGTGTCTAACTTTATGATGAAAACACATTATTGTGAATGTCAGTGCACAGAGAATTGTTTAGACAGACTGCAATGATGATTGCTAAAGAAATATCAAAAGCAATAAAATGTAGAACAACAATCTTCTGTTGGTTTTGTTATAATTCTAATATGTTATCACTTGTGTAATATTGTTTCATACAGAGAAACCCATTCAGTATGACAGGTGATTCTCTAACAGGAAGTTATAGTAAAAAGGTTTGCTTTTCCTTTCAGTATCTCAAAGGTTTAAGAGGGATTCTGGCATATTTTTTGTGTCTACAACCCAATATTATGGGAATTTGAAATGGGAGAAACTTTTAATCTGTGGGTAAGTTTGAGGCTCCAATTAACTTTCATTAGTAATCAAAAGATCCACTTCTGAACAGAATTGATTTGAACAATCCTTAGGGGAAACAACTTATTAAAGGGATTGTCTGGTTGTATTCCTTTTGATTCTACACATTAAGGAAACCAAAGGAGGCTGCTTTCTGTTGGTCACCAATAAAGAAAGGTAATGTTTATGAACATTGGTTGTTTCTTCCTGGATTGTTTCTGTATTCCACTTAAGGTATCACAAAGTATTGAAATGGTATTTTAATATATAATTATATTTTTAGAAAGGAGGTTTTATCCTTTTAAAATAATAGTTCATTATGTACGTGACTTAGTAAAACCCTCCGAGTTCCCTTGAAGTTTAAAAAGAAATTGCAAATCTTTGATCTCATTCATCTAAATTATATTTTTATGAGCAAATCTCAATTAGAGGTTAGTAGGGTAGTTGATACAAATGAAGGAAGCATTGAGGCAGCCTTGTTTGCATGTGCTCTGCCTAATCAATGATTCTTCCCTGAAGCCTTGAAGAGAAGCTTTGCAGGACTGTCCGCTACAGTGGGCATTTAGAGGCAAGAGCACAGGCTGTGTCAGCTCAGTGTGGGGTAACCTTCAGTCCCCATTAGCTGCTGCTTTGGCAAGAGGCACATGTCCTGTTATTGGTGTCAATGTCTCTCTTTGATTAATTGGTGGCATTTTTACTCAACAAGAGAAAGTAGAACTCTACTGTAAAGTAGAACTGACAGCTCAAAATATATCAGATTAGTTCTAAATATGGTTATATGAGAAATAGGCAATGTTTATTACCCATTTGTAAAATCTTGAGAAGTTCTTTTAAGGTTTTCCTGTCTTGGCTCCATACAATACCCTCTGTCCTTTCTGAATGTTGTTACCTTTAAAGCAAATGAAAATATTACATTATTACTTTGTTCTGCTGTAGCAAATGAAAAAAATATTTAAATAATAAGCAAACAATACTTTAGGATACCAATTTTTATATTAAATACTTTTGTTTTCTTTAAAAAAAGTTGCTTTTAAGACTTTCATTCAGTGGTAATTTTATGGTGGAATGGGAGGGAAGCTAAAAATAACTTTCAGCCAATTAAATTTTATTTTTTTTTTTAAAGACGTTAAAATAGTGTAACTGACAATGTCTTTTTGTGACACAGTATTGATCAGAGCCGAATTGATTTAAGGTTTCACTATGTGGCATCTGTGGAGAGACAGATGGCTGAAGAGAATATAAAGAATCTAATATTTTATCAGTTTTTCCTCTTTTCAGTAAAGGTGCTAGTTAGGTCTCTTGGTTGCCTGAACATACATGCAGAAAGCAAGAAGAGATAGAAATAGAATTTATATGTATGTTTGTACATGTATGGGATTTCATCTAGTGAAATACAGAAAAACTCCCCACTCCCAAATTCTTACAAACTCTTAAAAATTCAGATCTTAGGTGAGTTTTTCCATTGATGGTGTGTGCTGCTGACAAACTAGGCTAAGTTTTCTAAATTGCTAAACTTTTGTCACTGAGTCGTGCATAGTACTTTGTTCTGTCATCTTTAATTTCTGTTTGTCTCTTCAGTTCAGTGAGCCCTTCCTGTTGTTATTAGACATGACTCAATACTGGGAAATACTTTGAGAATATTAAATTTAAGGTGGTTGGCTTTATTTTCAACTTTTGCTTATTGATAGGATGCATCCATCTTATATACAAAACTATTGTTTTGGATTATTTCTCTTATGATAAACATAATTAATGAAACACTTTAAGTCCAGATCATCTGAATGCTGCCAGTGAAGTCATCTTTTTTCTCTCTCTCTCCTCAGTGCTTTCTTTCTCCACCTTATTTTATCTGCATTGCTCTTTTTTGTTCCGATCAATTTTGCATTGCAACAAGGCAAAACTTGTCATTATTTCTTTTAAGACTGAACTGTACATGTTCATAATTAGCCATGTTGCAGGTTTAAGAGAAGCTTGCTTCTCTTATAGAGGCTGGGAAAGAGTTCTAAAATTGTCAAACACAAAAGTGAGAAAAGTGTTCAGAAATAAATCCTTTAAGAAATACAAGTTCTGAGTGTGGAAAAAATAATCTTCTAACAGAAATAGAGTATGTATTTTTAATTTATTTATTCCAGATGAACAGGGCCTACAGAAAAAGGATAATGCTTCCTCTGGTCCTCTCATAGGTACAATTCTTAACATTTAATGTGAAAGGAGGGAATCTCAAAACTGAACACTAGCACGCAATATAAATGAGTAAACTTCAAATTACTGCATGAAGTTGTTTAACTTACTGTACTTATTTGGATATAGAATAGTTCCCTAATTTCTCTTATTGTACTTAAAATTTTTTTCAAAGAAATCCGTGCCTTCTCAAAATCTCCAATGCCTTCTAAAAATCTCATTTGCAACAGCTTTTAAGTTACATTCTTAGATCTCCAATTTTTATTGACACCAGTAAGACCTTAACAGCTATTGACTACTGAAAGTATATTTTAATTCAATATTAAATATTCTGTTTTAGAAGGACATTTATGGAGTGAAAAGAATATTCTGAATCCTTCCCTCCCTATAATTAATAATTTTGTCATGTTCCTTCTCTGTGCCTCTTCAGTAACCATGACTCACCTTAATACCAGTGTTTGACATTAGAAGCCTCTCCAGAGAGGAAGAAAATAATTCAGAAATGAGCTGGATAAAGGTTATTAAACCAACACTTAAAATTCTAGTCCTGCACATTTTCCTTTACCCCTAATTAAATGCCAAGAACAGTAATGTAGAATTTTCAGTATATACATATGCTGAATATACCTTTATCAAGGAAGAGTACCTACAGGGAAATGAAACTTCGGTCCCAAAAGTCGCATCCTCTTGCTTCCATATTTGGAATGCTGGTTTTCAAAAATGAGGAAAGAAATCTTGGGGATCATGTGTCCTAAAACTACATGTTGAAGTATATATGTAATTTGATTCTTCTTTTACTCTTGTATGAGTCAGGTTTTTAGCTCAAGTCATCTTATTGGCTTCAGTGGTATTTCTATCAGTAAAGGCAAACTGCATGAGTAAAGTTTGTAACATTGGGTTGATAGTGTGTTCCATACATCACTGCTTACAAACTTCTCATTTGTCATCTCCCAGAAAGCTCCAGCACTAACTTGAATATCAATATGAATGGTGGAACAGCATATGAATTTTCTAAATCACTGAAACCTTAGAATTCTGTGTGTGTTTGGGAAGGGGGGTGGGGGAAGGAAATAACTTTGCACCCCAAAATTCTGTTTTACCCTACAATTTTCTCTCTCTAAAGCTTCTACAAACCATGGAGACTGGCGAAAAAATTAATTTTTAATCAGCAGAATGTAATGTGCTTATGATTCTTTGGTTCCCTTTACAGGTATGAGGTACTGGCATCTGCAAAGCAGTGATAGTTTATGGTGTTATCATTCTGACTTGCAGTACGTGACCCGGATGAGGTCAGGTCCTTTCAATTAGCAAGATGATGGTGTTAAATCACATGCTGTTATGTTCTTATTGCCAGGCTCTACTGCTGATTTACAGAATATTACATAGGTTGGCCATTAAAGTCTAAATCCTTCAATAAAAATTTAACACAAAATTCTTTTCCCAATTTATAAAATTGAGTCTTTTTCTGACCAATTTTCTCAACCTTGTGCATATCAACTTAATACTTCTTGAAAGTATAAAAGGTCTTTTGGATCTTTAGTCTCATGTGTTGCCTTTTTTAGTGAACTTTGCTTAATACTTTATGAAATTATTTTGCTCTCATTAGTGGTAAACATCTAATTCAACCTTGCTAGTACAGGTGCTATTTTGATATTTAGTGCTTACTGGAAAATTTCTAAATAATTATAGGATCTCTAAAAGCTTTAAAATCCCCAAAGTGCTACAAAAAAAGGCAAAAGAAGTCGGGAAGACAGGTTCTGCTTTAAATGGGGGAAAGTTCCTGTGAGAAAGTGGTGTGCTATTTTGAAAAGAGGAATGAATTGGGTAAAAATAGCTGTCGCGCTGAATCTACACCTACGGGACTGTTACTACAATGAAGATATTAGCGCTTCCAGTCTCAAAAAACATGGAAGAAGAGAGCAAACTGACCATAAATGGTATTCCTGAGTGCCTCTGTAGTGGAATTTAAATGGGTTTGAAGGGTTTAGTTAGCATTGTGTGGAAAAGAAGAAGAAAGATTCAGACCATACGCTGAGATCTTAATCACTGGGATTTTAACAAATTCTTTTCATCATAAGTCAGAGGAAGCAGGAAGGAAATAGTTTTTATACTTTCATGACATGTCAGAAGCTTCATGTTTTGTTTCATGTAACTAAATTGTGTTCTGTGCATTAACAAGTTTTTGATACAGAATAAGGAAAAGCAATGCATGCTTTTTAGGAGTAAAACAAGATAATACCCCTCTAAAGAAGTTTATACGATATTAAGTGCTACCAACCTCCCACCAAATAGAATTGCTGCTGTTGTGCAGTGCTCTTCTTGTAGATTAAGTGCAGATATTATAACTATTTTTTTTTTAAAAAAGGAACAGGAGAATGGCAAGAGAATGCACTGAGGGTCATGGGGCAAGGATAAGATACAGCAAGTATAGGAGGAAATGATTTCTATACGTGTCCTTCCTCTGTACGGCTCCTGGTAAGAAGTTTAATAATGATGGAATTCCTGCATTTGAGATCAATGACAGTCACAGCTACTTAAAATGGGACCAAAGTTTGTGTTTTCAGTGAAGTTTGTCTTTCTGCAAAGGCCCTTTGAGTTTTCTGTTCTGCAGCCTTATCCTTGCTCTCTTATCTCCTGAAAACTGCATGTCTGCAGCAATGATGCTCTTTTATAATTTCTATTAAACATCTCATCTGCCTTTTGCAGTCTCTTGACTGAGCCATTCTGCTTTGATCCATGTTTATAAGGAATCTAACAGCAGGTTTATTCCCTGATTAGATTTACGATACTAAGAATAATGATATGGCACCCCAAAGGCAAATTTTAACCAACACGAGAATTTCCTGAATTGATAGAATTTCTTGTTAGAAACCTGTTTTCAAAGAACACAAGAAGCAGTGCTGGAAAAAAAAAGGTTAAGATTTCTGTTTCTTCATTTTAAGGATATATTTTCATGTTTATTTTGTTTTTATAAGCATATCATAATCCGAATTTGTAAATCAAAGCATCCTGTTTATATCGAAACACCTTACCAAATGATGATGGTAGTTATGATGACCTTGTCATTGTTCAGAGCAGAAGAAACAGTGCAGCATTACTGCTGCTCTTTATCTCTTAAAATTCATGCCATTTGCTTAAAAATCAACTTTCATGATACACAAGAAATGAGGTCATCTGTCATAAAACTTTTTAATGCTATTTTTAGGTATTTCTCATTTGAATATGTGTTTCTTTTTATGTTGTTCTACTTTTTCATTAGATGATGAGAAAATAGACTAAAATATTATAACTACTGCTACCATAGGAGAATTTACATCTTAAAAGATATAAAATTGAGAAATAACTCTTGTGATATTTTTACTTATATAGACCATGACATGCCTATTTTAGTAATTCTAAATTAGTTAGGTACTTTAAGTTTGCCTTTTAGTATCGACTTGTAAATAATTTATGCGATTCAGTCTGAATTCCTTGCTGTTACTGGTATGGCTTATCTATTGTGCGCACACAGTTTGTATTTTTATACTTGTGAACGTTTTCATCTGTCTCAGATTCTTTCATATCTTTTTTGGAAGGTAATCTGGGGACATGCAGTTATCAATATGTAGATGACAAATTTTATTAATGCAGGAGTCCAGGCTACTGCTGCTTTGTCAGAATCTGTTGATCTGTAGTGAAATTAATTGGGTAGATTTAATTAGGCGAGTTGGAAAGAGTATTAATTGAGAGAAAGAAGCATTCTGATGTGTGATTGATGCTAATGCAGGTGTTACCAGTACCGCTTTTGCCCAAATGATTCCTGTCTTGACAAGCCTGGCGGATGCCTTGTTGTTTGTATATTGACGGTAAGAACTGGCAATCTGCGGTGTCATTGATTACCTGCAGCTGGACAGGGGGTTGCAGTCATTCATTCTCTAACACTGGTTTTATAAGCTTCTGTAACTTATCTACAACCTGGGTGTTCGTAGGTCTGACTGCTTTCAGTCTCTAATAGCCTATCCTCTGTTTTAGGGGGAAGGAAGGAAAGTTCCTGGTCAAAGCATAAAGAGCATCATGGCTCTCTGAGAACACCTGGTCCTCAAGCTTCAGCGGTAAAGGCTTTCAGTTCCCTTCTTGATACGGCCTTGATTCTTGGCCTGTAATTTAGGTATTTAAGAGTCTGAATTTAGCTCAAATCTCTATGAGATTAGTTTTTTTGGGAAGCATGCACAGCTTGGACTTAGGTCAAAAGCCTGCATATATAGAATGCATTCCCTTTCAAGGTCACCTACAGAGCCAACATCTAGAAATATTTTGGAGACCATTTATTTGCCTAATCCTTTTTTAAGTAATTTTAAATCTTAGTTTTTGAGAACTAATGTTATAACACAATTGTTGCTATAACTGCTATATTGATATCTGCAGAAATACTCATCCCATTTCTTGTCTTATCCCAGAGCTTTTCTGACTGTAATTAAATTCACTGTGTATGTTATCTTCTGTGGTAACAGTCGGGTGCAAATAGTTTCCATATTTGCTTCCATAATATGGATTATAGTGTACAGGAGTGAATCCTGGTTGGTTTTTTTTTTTACATTTTTTTTATACTTTTTTTTTTTTTTGAGCAGTAACCACTTTTACATTTGAGCAGTAACCAGTACTGAACCATTTTCATAAATTAAATCCTGTCCTTTAAAACAAGTCTTATCAAATCCAGTGTGTATTGTGCCTTGAGTACTTGTCTCTCCTCCTGGTACGGCAGCCGGTAAAGGTAAAGCAACAGATATTCTGGACAAGGTACAGAGTCAGATTTATTTAATTAGCATACAGTTGCTGAGCTTTTTTGCAAAGGAAACTTGTGTTACTAATGAAGGTCTGTTCTCACATGACGGGGACATTTTAATCTTCAAACAATTTTCACTCCCTTAATCCTATTTTTTTTTTTTTTTGGGTGGGGAGAGGGGAGCTATTATTGTTGGAAAGGTGCCGAAGTGTCCTTTATGAAGCTGTTTGCAAATGTCATGAATTTGCCAGCAGGGTATGAATAGCAGTGCAGCTGGCAGTCTTCCTATCCCCTCCAAGGCTACTGTTGCTATTTCAGTTACAACATTTTTGAACACCAACATTCTCTTATTCTCATTTGCAATTCATATTTTCCATCTTACAAAGCAATAAGAGCCATTTTTGTTATAAAACTATGGTGTTCCATTAGTTCACTAGCTATTGTGACTGTTTACTTAAATCTAGTTTCAGTAAAGCAGAAAATAAATTCAGTTTCTAAACCAAGTAAATATCTGCCAACCTCTCAACCTGAGCACTTGAAAGAGGAAGATTCTCAGGAATCTTCCTACATTTACTGCTATGGAGAAATGGAAGCAACTTGACATTTATGCTGGAATGAGGATATAGGTGGAGTCTTTGTACACTCCCATCCTTGGAGTGAGAGGTGGGGAGAGCATCTGTCATTAACCAATCCAGCCTATGCCATGACAGGGGCAATAGGGCTGGGGGCTGTCTATGGAACAATTACTATAAGACAGCTCTTTCATTATAATAGTGGTAAAAGCAAGCTGCAGTGGTGTGTAGTGTGCATGGAGACCTCTCTCCTACTTGACTTAAAGTACTTCTTCTGTGCTTAACTATTATAACAAGTCTGGTTCTGTTATACATTTGGCTGATTTCTAAGAAGAGATCACAAATGTTTCATTTAGGCAAGTGGCACACAGAAATAGGTGTTATTGGTTGCTTTGTGCCAACTTTTAACACATCTCATATAGCTACAATTTAGCAGGGGGGATATTCCTCTTATTTAGTACTAGTTGTTCATTGTAGGAAAGATATACATGGCAGACTACTCTTCTGCAGGAATATTAAGACTAGAAAAAGTTAATGACACATATTTACTTAAAAGCATTGTAACTGTAGACAACAACTACTGGTTATGATCAGGGCTAAAAAAAACCCTCCAAAACCACAAACTTAAATTGTGGCTGTTGGTGTAAGTGATTGTTACTTCAATAAAAGTAGTGGAGAGAGTAGTTGGTTTCATTAGGTGGGCAGTCCAGTAACTGAGAAAAAATGAACTAAAAAAAAGGAATTTCTTCCAACTTTTTTGGAGCATCATTTGTGGAGTATCTTCCATTAAAATAATGTTACTACTGCAATTTGTTGGATTATTTCAACACTGTGGTATTGCTTTGTATTTGCTGCGTTCTTTATTGTGAAATATTCTGTAGAAATACTAATTAAAAATTCCCATCTTGAATCCTGAGTAAAATTGTAGTAAATTAAAGATAAAAATATGGTGAATATTAATTCTAGGTATATGTGCAATCTATAAAAGTCACATAAGCTGCGTTTTGTACTGTTTTTATGTCAATCTCTCATCCAAACTAGACTATTTATATACATAAAACTTTGAGAAATAACTAACTAACTTCATATTTGTGGGAGGAATATGCAGGGAAGCTTTGCATCCTTCTGCCAGACAGGATTCAGAGGAAGAGAGCCCAGTGCCAAGGGGTGCTGGACAAATGTCTTACTGAAGCCTGTGGGAATAGTAGCAGTTGTGTGATGTGATGGTTTAGATTTTGAGGTGAAGATGATACTGAAGACTTCTTTTAACAACAGATCAGACAAATGCTCAGAGAGAACACTTGGTTTTGAGTGCATTGTAGCATTAGGGCTCAACAAGAGGAACATAATTAGAAAAAGTATCAAACTGTAGTTGTTGGGTTTTGTTGTGTTGTTTTGTTTTTAAAAATAGTATTAAAGCTTTATATTCATATTTTATGGTTTGCCAAGAAGTAATGAATATGGTGTTCCATGTTTTATGGATTAATTATACAAAAAAGGTCTCTTGAGAAGACAAGATCCAAGGAACTGGTAGGTGGAAATGCATAATTTTTGATGGTTTTGTGATTTACTTTCTGGTTTCTGAGCATTTAGACTGGTTGGCTAAGTTTTTTTCACTCTGGAACAAAGGAGATTAAAAGTACCTTTTTTAAAGGACAGAAATATTTTTAAAACTTTGTCTATTCGGTATTTAAGAAAAATACCAACTGCATTCAGCTGTGCAGTTGTGAGTACAATGCAAATCCCACAATATTGTGAAGCATTTTTGAAGTCCTTGTAAAGATAGTGCTGAAACAAGGCTGAACTGTTTTTTCCTACATATTTGCCTTCATCACTCGAGTCACTCTGAAATATCTAATGGTGTGCTGCCTCATGAGAGTTTAATGATGACTTTCATTCAGTGTAAGCTGTCAGTAGGTCAGAGATGCCTCATATCTTGGATGGAGTTATGAAATTTCCTGAGTTTATTACCCTATTAAAATTCATTTTAAATGTCAAAGTTTCTAATTTGTACAAGGAAACTTAATTTAGGAGCATCTTCAAAGTAATGCACAATTTTCTCCTTGAGTATCAAGTGAAGTATCAGATAAAAGCATAGGACCATTGCAGCACATTATATTCAATTATTTCTCTGGTTTAACTGTAGATTGATACCTACCTCTGCAAACTATCTGAAATAATATTTTTTGTAATCTTTTATGACTTGTGTTTTATATTAAAAGCAAAATGGAGAAAAAGTCTATCTAATTTTACCAGAAAATACCGTTTATTCTAAAAAAAAACACCACAAAACTAAGCAGGCCAACATTCTCAGCAAAGACCACCTACCATTTTTTCCTTAAAACCTGTACTTTACTGTCCCCTGACTGACTCATTCTTTGTTTTGACCCAATTTATAATCTGTTTTGTAATGGTGATTTAATTCTTCTGTCTTGCAAATTTCTGGCCTGTCTGCACTAGACCTTGGCCTCTGTGCTGGTGTAGTGCATATTAATTTACCATCTCATTGTACTGGATGTTTTCCTAGTCAGGTATCTCCAGTTTCAACTACTGAACGAATATTTTACCAGGGGATTGGTGGAATACTACAGAGCATGTTGACAGCAAGGCTAGATGGTAGTTCAAGTCTAAAATTGTCCAGATGAGCAGGAAGATTATCAGACAATGTTCAAAGTAAATTTCAGTGTGGTTTTGTGTTTGAAGCTGGACCCACAACTGTCCTGTCTATCAGCTGCATGTAAAACCTGAAGCTGGAACTTTGATAAATAGATTTTTCCTGTTAATAAAGAAATATGTCATTAATGATATCAGATAACATAGGTATTGGTTTGTTGCTCTCTGATTAATTCCTTGTGTGGGAGTATGAGATTAATAATGGAAGATGAAAGACATGATAAATTAGTTTACTGATAAGGATTGAGGGAGAGTAATCAGGAAGTGGTTTGCTGGTTTGTGAAGCTTAAATGTTACCTCACAAAAAATAATACTGTGGTGGTTATATCCAGTATCACTAGATTCCTGTTGAATTTTGAGGATAACTAACATGAAGCTAAAGACAGTGTCTGGGATATACATTATACGTGTTATTTGTATCTCAAATATTCAGATATCAGTTGGTATCACATCATAATTTTTAATTCTACAGGAAACCACAGCAGCATAAGAGAAAAATAATTTAAAGAAGTTTTAAGTTCACACTTGATTTTGTTTGAAACAAATCTCTTAGTGGTTGGTACCTGCCTTGTAACTGAGTAAGATTCACCAGAGTTCCCTCATTACTGTAACTTTCTATCAGTGCATATTTACACTTTTATGCGCTCACAGTCTGTAGTAGATGTTAGAAATCTATATTGTATGCCAAAATCCTTGTTAAAACAGACTTAACTGGCTCATATAAGAAAATGGGATGAGGAAGATGACACTAATGGTGATAAAATCTTAAAGTTAATAATAACATTTTCATTACTTGACCTTCAAAAGCTTTGATTACATTGTATGTATATTTAGAACTTAAGTTTATTTATTCAGCCACTTAAATGTTAGCCTTCTCAGGTGAATGTTTTCTTTTCAGCAACTGTTCAAAAATACTAGTTTTGCTTATTTCTTGTGACTCCCACAGGAAAGAGACTAGTTTTGGTTCTGCAGCATGAACAGGAATGCAAACTGATAAATTCAGGTACTGAAGTAAGAGGAGTTAATATTGGGAAATTGTATGTTTTCATGTGCTCCAAATGTAGCTTTCAAGACAGTTAATTTCAGAATGGCATATCTCAGCAGATGTGTGGAATTTATAATAGATTTCATCTTTGCTATGAGATATAATATACCGTTATATAAAAATTCTAGAAATGTCAAGAAGAAGGGAAAAAAGTCTCAATGCAGATCAATAATAATTTAGCTGTCTTGCCAGGTCAGTTGTATTCTGTGGTTTGTAATTTTTCAATGAATAGACAGTATCGTTTTACATATACATCGTCATTTCTTTTTGTATTGATTCATCTTAATAGTTCCTTCTAGTTATTAGCGTTACTATTATTTGTTTGGCAGTACCACCTAGTGAATGCAGGTGTTGTCATAAACTGGAGCGTATGCTTCAGCTCACATTTAAAAGATACTCTGCCAATAATATCAAAACCAGGACAAAATACTGTCTTTCTTTTACAGGTCGCTTGCTTATCATGTATACTTACCTTAGCTCTCGGCAGAATTCCACAGTTCATGCAGGACACTGTGCTGCCACAACTACAGTGTCACTAGTACTTGTGACATTTGTCACTAGTACTTGTGACTTTACAATAGTAAATTTGAAGCCATTTGGATTATATATGTGTAAACTGCAAAAATATCTCTGGCTTTCTGTTGTAGGCCTACTCTTAATGCCTCAAAGGTCTAACAGGTTCTGTCATCAGCCTTCTGTTATTAAGAGGTTGGGACAATACAGTCTTACAAGATGCATTTTTTTTAATCTTCATTCAGAAAAGCCCATGTACTTGGATAGTTAGACCCTTGTTTTAGTAGAATGCTCATGTATTCAGGATGTATTGTATTACATTTCAGTAAAAAGTTGAATGGAGAAATCAATAGTTACTTGCAGAAGCCTCACTGCTTGTGGTTGGAGTAGCTCATGCTTCCATCTTCTCATGCATTTCTCTTGGTGTTTCTTTGCCACTGAATTTGTTCATGAATCCAGTTGTTGATCTCTATATTCAGGCCCAGAGGTCCCTCATCCTTTAGACTTGTGAGTTGGTAGTACTTTCCTGAAAGCGATGTAGTAATTGGTTTTGGGTGTGGGGTTGAGTTTGGCAATGTGTTGTCTGTGGCCTTTTGCTGGCCTTATGTGTTGCTGGATTCTTTATGCAAGTTCTAAGACAGCCTTGGTTGTACTTTTATTCAGAATATGAACTGCAGATTTATAATTTTCTGCCATATTTCTTGTTTATTTTTGGAATTGCGCACCAACATGATTGAACACAAATCTAAAGATGGGAGAAGGAGTTGTACAGGTTAAAACATATTTGGACTCTTCCTTGTGGAGTTGCTTTCTTTTACCTTTGAGTACTCTGCTGTGGGAAAACCCATAGCTAGCGACAGGCAAGTGAAAAAAAAAACCATGGAGGCTGATGAGCACTTTATCTCTGTAAATCTATGTCCTGAGTGTTTTATTCCTCTGCTCCTGATCTTGACCAGCAGGAACAGGAACTGGTGATTTTTGCCTCTTCCATTGCTCAAGGCTGACCATGTTCCAGCAAAGCTTTCTCAAGACAGGCAGCTTTTCTTCATTGAGCAGTCTAGTGCTTGGCAGGTTCATTGCAGAACAGTCTGCTCTGCTTCTGCTCTTGCTCGAGTGGTGATTGCAGCTGAGTGACATAAAACAGTCTTTAAGAGGTTTTTTGAAGACTGGCTGTGAAATATTAGTCTTTCTTGTACCCATTCAGCAGGGGGATATAGCTTGAGCTATGACCCTCATTTAGGTCCTAGATAATGAGTTTGTTTGTGTAACTGAGTTCCTATCGAATGAAGTGCAGTTTCTTTGTTAATCTAAGAACTCCTTTATTAATCAGAAAGAAAATCGTGACTGGCTTTTTCATCAGCATCAAAAATGTCAATAATAGTTCTGAATGAGTATAATGTATATATAATTTTTATGCTTCTTTATGTATATTGTTCAGCATACTTACTAGGGATAACTTTTCAGGTGTCCATCTTTTTTTTTTTTGAGTTGAGTAACTATCTACAGCTCTGTTGCTTAGTAGTTGTATTTGAGTACTGTGGTGATCTCTTTCTTCTCAGACAGACACACTGTCTGTCCTCTGCTCTGTTTATCTTCTCCCTTCCTTCTTCCCTTGAGCACATGTGGATTTTTTTCTTGGCTGTTTTTTGAAGTCATTCCCCAGTTTTCAAGTTGTTGGATTAAAATCTATCATAATACAAGTAGATTATAAAGAATGAATTTAAAACTAGTCAAGACAGTATATTCCCATTTCATACTGTATTTGTGATGTGTGATCCCCTGAATTTTATTGATGTGTATAATTGTGTCTTGATATTGAAGGGCCTATATCACATGATAGCTCAAAAGACAGATTCTTTTGGTTTGTTCATGTATTTTTAACATTGTTTAATACAGGTACTGTTGAGTGAACCCTCTTAGGGGTGTCACTCTTAGGGATGACACAAATTAATTCCACTCCAATCATGAAATCTCTCCATGGATTTATCACAAATTGCTGCAGCTGTGAGTGTTTCTATGCTCTCATGAGAAGTATGAGATTAAATTCTGTCACTGCCATACTATTTTTAATTAATTTAACCTCCAAACTAATCATTTCCCAGTGCCAGTTTCTCTCTCTCTGGTCAGTAGATTAATTAGTTAATGTCAAATTAATTCGTTAATACAGTCAATGTTTAAAGTTTTATAAAAGTGATAAGAATGGCCAGTAGAGATTCTGTAAGTGTTTTGAAAGTAGGGCTTCATGTTTTTAACAGGAAAAACAGAGGCTGCATTTTCACGTTAGTTGCTTGATTGCTACTGTTGATGTGAATATGGAACCTGCTTAGCTACAGCAGCTAAAACCACAGTGCCAATAGCTAGATCCTGAAGTGATATTTTTCTAGTAATTTGGAGAATAACAAGGGAAAACAGGAATAACTCAGAGCTGAAAAGAACTGTGCTTCATGCTAAGGAAGGAGCAGTTTATTTCTTTTGGAACAGGAATTGAGGTTTCTCAAAAATAACCATAAATTTTTGAGCTTTTTGAAAGAGTTTGAAGTTCTTAACATCATCTTATTGCTAGCTTGGTCCATGCACTCTTATTTAACAATGTCTTTATGTGGTGAATGATGAGGAAATGAATGCAATAAACTGAGAATTTTTGCACTTGTACTATTTTAATGAAGAATGCTCATGCGTTTGGGTTTCCTGGGAGATTAGTCTTACAAGGAAGGCTTAAATAGAGAGTGGAGCAATGAGCCTTGAAAAATACCATTCCCTGAGTTGTCAATGTCTTCTCATCATGCTGAAGTCCTGACCTGTCAGCTTTGCCAAAATTGAGAAATGGGAGCTGATTACAACATGTGACTATGAAAAAACAGAGGAAAGTTATGTAGTAAAGCTATATTTAGCAGTATCTATATTCTGAAGCAAGATATTTGCAGCTTGGTACTGGTAGAACATATGGGATTAAGACAAAGTTGTGTCTATCCAGGAGTTGGGGAAATCACCAATGATAATTAAGACAGAATACAAGCACCTCTGTTTTTGGCAAGTTGAATATACTTTGAGAGGAGACAAGAAGCCACTTGTTTAAACAGGTGTATCTGTAGTATTTCATATATCAAAGAAGCTGGTTCTGTCTACTGTAATGCTTGGAACCTAGAGGTTTTAACACAGATACATTAGATTGATAGAAGTTTCCAAAGAAGATAAGATTGATTCTGAGTGCTGAAAAAAAAAAAAAAAAACAGAAGGAAGAAAAAAGACTCAAAACTACTTTCTGTAGGAAAAGAGACACTTAAAAATGCTGTTTTGCTTTTGCACTCTCCAACTTATACTGGTATGATTTTCTGAATACTTATGTCATGGTTTCAACTGAGAGAATTAATTTTCTTTCCAATGTTTGCTGTGTTTTCAGATTTGGTATGAAAGGCATGTCAATAGTGCATGTTTGAGTTGTTGCTAAATTATGTTTATACTAGTCAAGGACCTTTTTCAGCTTCCCATAGAAGCTGGGAAGGAGCATAAACATCATAATAGAATGGCCAACAGAATATTCCCTACCATAGGCATTATGCTTGGTATAGAATCGGGGTGGCCTGGGTAGGGGGGAATCTGCGATCGCTGCTTGGGTTGGGCTGGGAAGGGAAACCAATTCACTGGGTGGTGAGAGTGACTTGTGTATTGCATATTCTTTTACTTTTGGATATTCTTTTACTTTTGTTGTTCTATTAAACTTTCTTTATGTCAACCTTTGAGGTTTTTTTCCCTTTCACCTCTTTTTCTGCATCTTATCCCTACCCTTCTGGGGAGGAGGGGAAGTGAGAGAGTGGTTGTGTGGCCCTAGTTGCTGGCTGGAGTTAAACAATGCCAACTTACAAAACTGCCAAATCCATATGTAAACTTTGTGCTCTTACCTTTACTTGAGAGCAGTGCTTGAGTGTGATTTCTTGTAATTTCTGAAACGATGCCAGACTTTAAATACCTGTCACAAGTAAAATTTGTCTGTATGTCTAAGTGATTAAATTAAGACTGCTAGGTGTAATGGGATAGGTGTTCACTCTGGTAAATTTGCAGTACTCTGAGGCCCCTTGAGATTAATTTTGTGCAAAATGATTATCACCACCATCAGCAGTGTTCTTAATGACCGAAGTATTTTGCATTAGCAAAACCAAGGTAATGAAACATAATGCAGATTGATTTTAATAGAGGAAATAACATGTCATGATAACATGTTAGTTCTGGGTTATGAGTTAAGTTATCCCACTTCTGTCAGTTTTCTTGCTCAGAGCTCTGTTTGGCATTCCCCACAGTCCTTTTTAGGGTAAAAGAAAAAAAAAGGGAGTAGGGGAAAAGACAAAATCAGGTAGAAATGTATGTTAGTCACTTTTTGCCTATAAGTCATCTTAAACTGAGCAGGATAACTTGTACTCGGTGTTGTAGAACTTTCAGATTATGTCTGCAAATAGGAATATACTTTTGACAAACCATTTGTGTATGAACTAGTTGCTTCTACGTTGCCCGCTGAAGCTGGAAGCTGTTCCTCTGTTCATCCAATCATCTTAACAGCCTTTCTTTGAATTTCCTCATTTTTCTTCAATTTATGTGTCTGGGTCCTGATATCATGTTACCAGTGGGCCAAGTATAATATTCTTGGGTTAGGGATTTTCATGCATTCTGAAGTTCGAAACTACTTTCCTATGACTACAGTAGCTCAGTGTTGTCCTGTTCTTGTGTCTCTTCTGCTGTTTACAGTTGATAAGCTCTTAAGTTACTTTGTTACGGGCTCACTGTTATGTGAAGTGTACAACTTCACATGTTTTACTATACATTTTTAGCTTATTTGCTTTCTCCAGACCTCAAAATTACCTGATTTTCTGTTTATAAGTATATTGATCAGCTTGTCGAGTGCATCACCAATACTAATAAATATATTCAATAACTTATATTTCAAAAAATTTATTAGCTTTTCTTCAACCTGATAAATCATTTGTCAACAGTACTTTCTTTGCTCAAATTTTCCTTGCCCTTCTGTGTAAAGCTGTTAGGGGTTAATCTCATGGGTAAAAATAATTCTGTAAGTGACTATAAGAAGTTAGGTATAGAAGAACATTGTTCTACAGGAATGTAAATAATAGAGCAAAGGGTTACTCCCCCCCCCTTTGGCTTATACCATCTATCTTGGTCCTTTAGTGTTCATGGAATGTTTTGAGGAAGTTTTGATGAAGAACTTTCAGTATTAAATCTGAGTTCATGTACTGTGTGCTCATGTGCCCACTAAATTACATGGGTGTCTCTGTCTATAAAAATGAAATATTTGCATACAATATTTTCCCCTAAATGAGTTAATATGTAGAAAAGTTGCATGTTGCTACATGAAAATTTTAAATCTGATGAATGAGCCTGACAGTCAAATAAGGTATACCTTACCCTCTGTATTTTGTAAATATTGTCAGGTACCATATTAAGGACTTCAACGCTTGATATTTTTTTAAAAAAAGTTTTTATTTAAATTGGATTTACTGTCTTTAAGTGTGTTCAATAATGTAGATTCTGACTCAAAGGGAGGATGAAACACATTTTGCAATTTTAAATAACCCTTTCTAATGAAATTTTGTCTAGTTTTAAAAGTGGCCTTGTATTCTGTCATGTTTTTTTTTCTGTCAGGTATAAATGGGAAAAACATCTGAAGCTATCCTGAAGATGCTCAGATAGGAGACAGCAAAAACTATTTAAATGATTAATACATAGCAAATGGAGTTATTTAGACTAAGTGGCTGAACCCCTGCCAATTAAATGGGTGTCAGAACGCATAATGGTTAACAAGATTGGAAAAGAGGTAGTTTCTTCATAATACAGTGGCTCATAAAACAGTTACAAATACAAAAAAGTCAGTTACAATTTTAGAAAGCCATCTCCTGTTATGCTGCATTTAATTGATCAGATTTAATGTTTGTCATTATTTAGAGATACAGAAAGTTCAAAAATTATAGAGCTTGGTGAATTATTGTCATGTTCATGTTCTGTACTGAAGACAATGAGATTGATTTTAATGGGACCTTTAGCCTTTTTTCATATTTTAAAAGAACAGAACACAAAATTTGTTAAAATGACAAAGAGTGTACACTGCATTTGCAGCACAGGCAATTGAAAAGTGAAATATAAGGCACAAATTTTCTCTCAAACCAATTTTTTTTTTTTTTTTCAATCTTTCATGGTTTGAATGAGATGAGTTCTAAACTCAGTTGTTTGAGTAATGTTTATTTGGGTATTGAAGATTTCTGGGTACTTCTGATTTTCTTTCTGTGCTAAAAGAAGTTCCTTCAGTTTCTTGTTTACTTGGTGAAGTAATGTGTATGTGTTTAGTCAGGAGTCTTAAATTGATTTATCTAAAGAAGCCAGGTAGCAGAAAGGATGAATCTTTTGTGCATAGCTTTTTTAATTGTCTTGGTCTTTCAAAATTTTATAACCAGATTGTTGAACTAGTTCACTGTTTTGAATCGTCTTTCTCATCCCTGGGACTTTGTATTGACCCTGCCTATGGTACAGAAACAGAAAAGAAAGGATATTTTATTAGTTATTGCAGCATCTCCATTTGCTTGTATTGAGACTCTTGCTTATTCTCTCTACTTGCAGCTGCTGGCTGGGCACTGCAGACAGCATTATTAAATTACAATTATTGCTCTGTATCCTGGCATGATGAGATGCTGTGTCAGAGGTGTTGATCACTGAGAACATTTTCTCTTCAGATGCTGGCACCAATTCAACTCTGAGCTAATTGGCAAAGTAGTGGAATGTAAGTAATTGTTGTAACCCTGCTCGCTTAAAGAATGATCTCTGAAGTAAAGAAGTTCAAAACTGTACTGAAAATCTGGGTCTCCTTGGATATAAATAACATTAAATTTTCTTTTTCCAGTTTCTGAGTTTACAAAGCAATCATTACAATTTAAAAAGTGGCTGTGATCTTTTTCTACATTAACTAATAAAATAGCAAACTAATAGTTAAATAGTATATTTACTACTTTTATATGGGTATACTGTATGATAAAGAGGGCATTTTGGGCATTGGAGTATCTTTTCTTTCTGAGCTTTGACACTGAGGAGCTGTGAAACTTTGGGCAGAAAGTTCACGCTCTATGTGCTAAATCTCATCTCTTTTGTCAAACTGGGCATTGTGGACCTTGTGTAGTGAACAGGTGTCGAATTGCCATATTCGTAAGAATAGCCAGGGACAAACTGGTGGCACATCAAAGATTATAATCAACGAGCTTCGTGTTATCCGTGGATCTTAGTCCAATTTCTGCTCAAGTAGAGATGACTGACTTTCAATCAGATTCCTTAGAGCCTTGTCCATTGGATGTTAAAAATCTCCAGTACTGTGAGATTCACAGCTTGTCTGGACAGCCTGTTACTTGGAAGGGACTTCCATATGTCATCTGGTCCAAACATCTGCTTAAATCATGATTACTGCCAACAACAGATCAAGTCAACCATGGGTTTGTTTAGTTAAATTTCTAAGGATGTTGATCTGCCATGCTTAACGACAAGCTGAATCTCCCAATTTATGACCATTGCCTCTATTATTGAACTTTTTCTCAAAAATCTCCAGTGATGAAATTCCCATGCTGCTTGGGTAGTCTTTCAACCTCTAAAAAAGATATATGTTCTAGCTCTTGAATATTCTAATTTTTAGACAAGACTTTGTAACTTCAGGAGAGGACAAGCTGGTGCAGAAGACCAGAGTATTGTAAGCTGTTTCACCAGCTGGGGAAGGTTTTCAGTCAGTGCTTCATTTACGTGTTTTGCATGATTTAGAAGACTTTAGTGGAGATTTATGCTCTATTGGGAGTACATGAGGCTAATTCTAGTGTTGTCTGTGTTTAATACTTTGGCATACTGTTCATGTCTGAGGTCAGTTTGTATAATTTAAAGGCTTAAGCACCTAGTTTGATGCTCATTAGTGTTTCTTCAATTCTTCTGTCAGCTAATAGACATGTTATTCCTTTTTTAGTCTATATTTTATTCTAAGTATTATTGTTTACAAGTAATAAACTAATTTCTGAAAGTATTTTTTTTTCTATCACACAAAAGTATCCTTATGGAATAATTTTATTTTTTTTAATAAAAAGTACCTTGTACAGGCCAGTGTTCAGTGGGGGGGGCTATATGCTTGCACAGTGTTTAAATGCATCTATTCTCTGAAACTCACATTTTTAATTTTTTTTTAATTTATTTTTTTTATTTAGCATTTTCCTCCTTTTTTTTCCGCATGCATTCCTACCTACTCTTTAAGAAATAATGGAATTTCTCCACTGATGACTCAGGTGTACTTTGAATTTTGTCAGTGTTTCCTGAGTTTCATGCATAATCTTTTCAAATACCATTATCCATTTGATGTATTATAAGCTTCTGGGGGAACAGAACATTATAATTTCTACATGAATAACTTGTAAGAAAATGACTAAGTGGACTTGTTTATAGACCTAAAGCGTTGGGTTTTAACTCTGAAAAGAATGTAAAAACAATGGGCCCTGGTTAATATTCTGTGAAAGTCAGCAGCTTTGATGTATGTATTTGCAGATGTCTGCAGAACACAGATAATCAGTATTTTGAAGAGGTGTGAAAATTAAAGATCTACTTGACCAGTCATAATTACAGCAATGTAAGGACAGAGTGACACTGAGAAATTATAAAATGGCCTTTAATCTTTTGCACTGTCAATTACAATCTGCTTGTGGTTAAGAGAAAATTCTTTGGTGGCTTTAGTATACAATCCATGTGACTGCCAGGTGGGGCTTTCTTAACTTGCAGATTTTGCTCCGAGATAATAAGCATGTATTGCTTGGGAATTTCTTCAAAGAGGAAAATCAGCTAAAAATGTGCCTTATTTCTTGGTTAAAAGTTCATCGGTGACTGGGGTTTGGTTGTTACTGACTTCCTTTCTTTGGTATTGAAAGACAGTGGAGTTTTATACTTTTTAGTTTATGACATTTTAGCTGCCTGTGTTTTATTGAGATACCACAATGACTTATTTAGCATTTTAAAAATTAACAGGTCTGTCCTTTGGCTTAGACAAAGTATCTCAATTTGGTTGCTGTGCTCGTTTTACTCAATTATTATTCTTCAGGGTTTTTAGGATCAGTAACTTTACAGCATTTTGTAATACTGCTTTTCTTTTATTTTTAACTTTTATATGCTTCCTGTCTGAATTTTGATTAACTAAACTGAACAGAAATATCAGTGTTTCTAGTACTTAAGCTCTTTATTATATTGACAGAAATCATAAAATGTCAGATTAAATGTTCAAAGGAAAGAAAAACACTGAAGTGTTCTAGAGAGGAAAATATTAGCCTTAAAGAATTGGACAAAATCATGCACTATACAGGTAAACTTTAAGTTGTTTCACCTTCCGTTGCAGAAATGCAGTTGGTGTGCAGAAACACTCTGTAAATTTCTCAGCCCTTTACAAGGCAATACCAAAAGGTAACATTAAGCAACAACTTGTAAATTTTTCTCTGTATAAGAAAAGCAACTTTAGCATACCTTCAGGTATAACAAAGCAGGTACTTGACATGTTGTATGAACTATGTGGTGCAATCAGAGATGATTTTCTTACACCAGAGGATTAAATTTACACTTTATTGCTAAATAGTGCTTCTCTGTGCTTTTTGTTTCCTAAGGAAAAGCAAAACTTAAAACATGCAGCTTAATACCACCTAAAGTGCCAGTTTCTTCTGAGTGAATAGTGAAATTTGCAAGTGGCGGTTTAATGATGGCCAAGACGCTGTTCTTTCCTTCAGGGGTAGTAAAGCGTGTAGGGTTAGGAAAAGGCTTTTATTGTGAGTATGGTCCAATGTTCCTGACTGTGATGTGGAGAATATGTTATGAGTGCATCCTGGGGGAGGAGTCACAGGAGAAGCTGTGGAAATGGGTGGTGTTGCTGGGATTTATTCAGTGATAGGTACTTTGGCTATTGATACACGTACAGAGGTGTTATGCTGAGGGTGCTATACATTCCATTTCTTGTACTGGTTGTTTCTCATGCTTTGAGCTGAGATCTAGGCTCGTGTGACTCTGCTCTGGCCCACTGGGCTATGTCCATCATTCGGAGGAGTAGTGGGAGCTGTAATTTTTACTACAGGGAGCACAAGTAAAACTAAGTGGCAAAGAAATAAATTCTGTCCAGAAAGCTGCAAGAGTTGATTGAGCACAACTGTTATTAAAACAATTTGGTATTTTTGGTTTGCTGGTATTACTGTTTTCTCTCTGTAAAATTCTTATGCTGCCCGATCTGTAAACACTTCAACAATAATTTCAACTTGAATAATATTTTCATCAGTTACCTGCTTTTATAACAATTGCAGTAACATAGATTGCACCATAAGATACTAAAGGAACTTCAGTATTTATGAAGAGGATAAAGTGCTCGAGGTCTTAATAGCTGCACTTTAATTGCATTGGTAGTAAATGGGGAATAGTCTGAGAAGAATTTTGAATTAGAAACTTGGCAATACTGGGAATTGCTGATGGGTTTTTCCTTCTCTCACACAAAGAATGACTTTGCTTTTCCATTTCTACACAGACCAAATATACTGAGAAGTGGGATATGGTGGGTAGAGTGGTGTTTTTAGGTTTACACATCAGTTAAACGTAAGCAGTGTTTAAAAGCTCATTTAGTTTTAGTAGCTTTCACAGTAATGTTAACAGAACTATTGTCAGCACCTTTGCTGTCTTATTTAAAGTGCTGACACAAAAGAAGCCTGAGCTAGATCAAATATAGATTTTATTTTTTTTTTTCAAAACTGCCGTTCAAGTGTTTCTATCAGACTTTAATCATTATAGTCAAAAAATTTCAAGCATATTCTTTTCAGTGACTGACTGACTGACTTTCCTTTAACCCACACTGCAGTTGTACCAGTGCTATTAAGGTAAAGATGGACAGATAGTGCCAAAAGCACCTGAGATGTTCCTAATCTTGCAGTGTGTGATGAAAACTTTAACCTCCTTTGCTCTTGCCATGATGGCAGTGCAGCTGTTTTACCCACTGTTTTCATTGTATCATTACTCTTTGTTCCTTTGCTGATTTTCCTTTTCTCCTTGTGTCAAACTCAATCTTTTCAATTATTTATATTAATTTTCAGTTTGTTGTATTTACAGCTTTGTTAGTTCTTGCAATTCTGCATAGTAAGCATTTTGGGTTTTCTGCTATTGCTCAAGTTCTCTCCTTGCTTTTTTGAATGAATTGTCCCTAGATAGCCTTTTCCAACTAGATCTTTCATGTTACATCTTTACTTTTGTCACCTGCTGTTATTTCATGAAATCATAGGATAGTGAAAGTCTCTAGACCAATTGTCTGCTCAAAGCTAAAACTAAAGCAGTTGCTGAGGACCTTTTCCACTTAAACTATGAAAATCTCTGTGGATGAGAAATTCTATGACCCCTCTGGGTTACCTGTTGCAATACTTAATTGTTCTCTTTGGGAAGAATTTTTCCTTGCATTATTGTTGTTTTCCATGTTACAGCTTATGCCTACTGCTTTTTGTTGTTTTTTCTTAACATGGAATTTGGAGAGTTGCTTATTGTCAATACCGTAACTACATAAAGAAACACATAACAAAGGATGCCTTCTAATTTGCACAGATAAATATGTTCCCATAGGTTCCACAGTCTGAGCCAAATAGCGGCCAAGTGACTGAGTGCAACCTGGTTTGCTAATTGAATTATTAATTTTGCCTACTTTAACTGAAAAAAAGAATATTAGCAGATCTAATAATAATAGATTGCAGAGACTAACAGGTTTCAGGGAATTTTCTTAAGGCATTTGGCGAGTTGAATAACAACCAGAGAAACAAGATACTTGCAAACCTAGAAACCATTGCTATGAATTAATTCTCATTTCATTAGAAAATGCTAAAATTAATTTCCAGTGATATCTAGTAGGAAAGATAGCATTATTGCACAGCAGATGCTTGCAAGTAATTTATTACAAATGCGCCTCTGGTTTCTTTGCTCCTAAACTAAACATATCCTGGCTAGAGACAGCTCAGGGGTGCAGCACACACCTGCCCAATGATGTCAGAAGAAACTTAATCTTTGTTTTTCCTAAGTGAACTTAATGGTCTGTCTTAGCTGTAGCCCTTTCATACCTTTCTCTCCTTCAGCTTTTACCTCAACTAGAAATTTCACCTGTTTCACCTGTTACCTGTTGATCCAGCAATTAAAAAACTTGGCTAAGTTTTTGTTTCTTGAAAAACATTGGAGAAAAGTAGAAGATCATGCCAAATGCTGTATGTTATCCTCAAATATAGAATGTAAATTATCTTTTTACTGTTCAGAAATAATGTGGTAGGTTCAGCAGAGGGAAGAAAGAGAAACTTTCAAGTTTCTTAACTGGAAAGAGGATGGCTTACGTTGCCGCAGTGGTTTGCACTGAAATGTTATGGGAAGGTTTAGGTGATTTGGGGTTGTGAACTGATGGCCTTTTCTAGACCTGTCTGTACTCATGGGAGAGGCTTCTTACCTCTGTTCTGCTACTGGTAGGTACCATATTTTCAGACTTGCTGGTTAGGGTTGCTTGTCTGAGCACTTGGAATGAGCATTGTGGTTAATGTGATGTTTTGGTAAGTTTTTAAGTTAACCTGGGTCAGGAAGAAGTAGAAGGCATGCTCTTGTTCTTGTTTCTTCCTAAACTTGCCGTTGTACCTGAAATAATACCATTTAACTTTTGAGCAATTTCTCAATAGCTGACATTTAGGCTAGATTGGTTATCCTGTTGATTTCAATGGGCCTTTGAGCCTCAAACCACTCTTGGTATGAACTTTTGCTGTGTTTGTACCTGTTCCTGTGTTCTTTGGTATATGTATCCTCAGGAGCATATCTGTTGTTCCTGTGTCCCACTCCCCACTACCCCCCTGCCCTTCCTGCTGTAATGTTAAGTTGAATTTGGAATATTTTGAGTGGCATGTTGTCTAAGGCATAAGGAGTCTTCATTTACTGTAAGATTGCTTTCTGTGATTTTTAGTATCTTTCTTGATCTGAAGTGAGCACCTGAAGGGTCTGGTGTTTTTAATTGGTAATAAGGCTTTATTACCCTTTACAATATGTGGACAGATCAGTTCTGCCAATTTATTTTAACCAATGTACACATTTCATCTGGCATCCTGAATGCAGTTGTTGTTGTTGTATGCCTCTACTCCATACATTGAAGTCTGTTGACACTCTGCCTTGCTGGAAGGTGTCACTCTAGCAGGAAAGCATGATGGAAAACAAAAAAACAGCAAAGAAAATGCAGGTTTCCCTTAGGGCAGTAGTTTTTGCTTTTATATAGCAACCATGTTATGACAGGACACAGAATACTTTACCAAGCTTTCAGGTTCTTTGTATTTTTTCTTCATGTGACTTCCCATGCTCCACACAAGGCATCCAGAGATGTTTGTGCTTTTTTTTTTTTTTTTTTAACTTCACTAATGCACTTCCTCGGAGGACTAGTTTCCTGTTCTCTTTGTGAGTCTTTCTACTTGGCTTGTTTTGTGTTCAAAGATGGGGAGGGTGAATACTACTACTTTTTTTCAACAGGAAGAAAAATATGTGTTTTTTCTAGGACTCCTGTACTTACACAGGCTTGAAGGCAGGAACAGAATGTAAGTAAATACAGCTCTTACAGGCATCTGGTTTATAGACAGTAAGTATTTATCAAGCAAGACAAAAGCCTTGACAAACTTTAGCATATAAGCACAAATAATCTCCTGAAATTGGATTGCTCGCAAGCATGGACTGGTCTGAAACATTCTTCAAAACTATAAAAATTACTTGTTCTTGACTCTTGTAGTTTCTCCTTATAACACCTTCATCAAAATCTTTCTGTAAGAGATTCTTTTCCCTTTGACATAATTTTAACATGGGAATGTCACTGGCAGGAGTGATAGACCTATGGTTTTTTGAAGATAACTAATAAGGCAATGTTACTTTGGTTGGTTTTATTTATATTACGTAAAGATAGACTTCCACATATATTTATTTTAAAAACAGGCTCCCCTCAGGAGGCCATCAGTAAGAATTTGATGCATTTTATTATTTGGGGGGTGGAGGTGGTAGTGTTTGGAAAATGAATGGCAAAATGGTGCTTCAAAAGAACCAAAGACACTAAAAATGTTAATTATCAGCTTTAGATTTTGTATCAACAAACCACTCTAACTTGATTCTCTTCAGGTTTTTATGAGACAGGTGACTTCAAAATACTATTAAAAATATGTTAGTCTATACAACATTTTCATGCTGTTTGTCTTGTTCTACAATAGATATTTATTTATTTTTGACAATCACTTTGCCTTCTTGAAGGAACATGAAAAATGTTTTTAGGCTAATATTTCTGTGAAACTTTCAGTGCTTCAAATAGTAAAGATATCATTCCCATGTATGAGAGATGGGTCTAGGCCACTGTAGCTTTTCTTTGCAAAGCAAGATTCCCCTAGACTGAAGAAAGCACGTATAGATGGGTTCAGGACCAGTGTGATGGTTTCAGGACTGGTTTTCAGTTCTAAATTTGCAGCATCAGCTTGAACCAACGTCATCATAAGGATTTGAAAATCAGAGTAATATTTAAAGAAAGTCCAACTGTTTCTGCCATCTGAAACAATGTGAACTGTGTGCAGGACAAAAGCTATCTGAAGCTTAGAGAGCAGTGGTATTCTAAAGGCCTAAGAGATGCACCTTTGAATTTTAATGTGGTGGTTTTATGTATCAAATAAGATTGCTGGCTTAGAGGTTTGGGTTTTTTAATAATGGACAGAAATAACTTCTAGACTCTGCCTATGGCTGCAGATATGTTAAAATCCTATTTGATAAATCGATTTCAGTGCTTTGGGTGAAGGTGTGTAAGTGATTCTAGGTTAAGAGGTTTTGGCTGACTTCCATTGCCAGGCCCTGGGCTAAGAACTTCTATCATCCTTTCAAATCAAACAAACAAACCTGAGTCCTTTTACAAAGAAACTAAATAGTAAGTCAAATGTAGACATAATTTCTTTTGCAAATAATTTGTTTATCCTTGAATAAGAGAAATGATAATTGTTGGTGAAAAGGCTGGCTAGGTGAGATGGCTACTTATGGGATTCTTTTATTTGTGAATTTAAGTGCATATCACTGTTCGAAAAATATAAAAAGCGGGAAGTCTACCAGGGAAACATCAGAATGTAGGCATAATGGCATGTGTAATAAAAGTTTACTGAGCAATAAAATAGATATTGACAACAAAAACTTCTTTCAGAAGGCAAATGACATATGACACAATGGAAACACAAAGTGGAAGTGTTTTGTGTTACAAATAAACAACTCTCTTGGGAAACCTGAAGAACCTTGTTAATGGGAGCATTACTTCCACTATATTGAAATGCACATTTTTACTCCTTCTGCTTTTCTTATGACAGCATGTTTATATTAGGAAAATGTTTTCTTTAATTCTTCTGAATGCAGCTACACTGCTGAAAGTTCTTATGCTTGAATAATTATTCCTCCTTAGGAATTACCATCACGTAGTACTGATTTATATTGATAAAGTGTCTCCATCTATTCTGTTGCTTTTATTGATGGGATCAAGTTAATATCACATGGCTAGTTAACATATTTCAATTTAGAAAATTCTTAAATTGTTTGCCATTCTGTTGGTGGGTATGTGTAAGGGAAAGTTTGCTGTAGTAGCATCCTTGAGATAAATGCAACTGAGAACTTTACTGTTCTTTACAGTTGCTGCTGCAGTTCACTCTGTTCATTACCTGTTGAACGTGCTGTTTGTGAAAAGACAGGTTTTTATCATAAAAATTGTTTGTCATCTCAGAAGTCTGATCAGTGGTTCCACTTTACTTTTCCCATGACTGATGTAGTTGGGCCAGTGCAGATCTTGTTGTATGTAGAAACAGATCATATGACTTGTTTGCACATTAACTGTGAATTCTGTCTGAAACTGAGGTTAAAATCAATTGTCTGTGTTTTTTCTTAAGCTAGACTTCTAGCTTTGAAATACTTCTATCATGGTTTTAATAAATAAAGAAAAACATTGAAGCTAAAAGAGGATAGCTGAAAGAGAAGAGTTTGACCATAAAGGTTAATAAATGTATAAAAGTATTCAGCATTGATCTAATTGGATTAATTTAGAGAAGGTATCTAAAAGCTTTCTCCTTCCATATGCATTGACTTCTGAATAGGTGTATAAAGATTTTTGGGAAGATTTTTGAAATTATTCTAGCTTGTGTGAAATACCTGTTATTTTGTACTTATTCAGCTTGGCTCTGCCAAGCCTGCCTGTCATATTAATATAATACTACATTTATGTCTAATATAGATTGTGCATTATGTGAAAAGTTACTGCAATTTATGGGAAGTTATGAAGTATCATTGGATAATTTAACATTTGCTCCAAGATTCTGGAAGTCAAAATCCTGTCTTTGATGAGATCTTCAAGATCTGCAGTACAAAGACCTTCTGCTGGTGTATTTCAAGAAAAAAGGAGAGCAACTATGTGATCTCCACGGACACTTTAACTGTGACTATCAGGCTGGCTCAAGCATACCAACCATAGACCTGTAAAATTATTTGTGCAAATCCTTTTTGTATAGGTGCTTAACTATCCTCTTAAACCCATGATATAATAGTTCTTTGAACCATTTGGAGTGAGACAAATGCTAATAAAAGGAGGGAAACAGAAAATGAAGGCTGCAGTGTTGCCATTACATTACCCAGCCGTGCTGCAGAACAAGATGTTATGTGCTGTTCAGAGAAGCTTTCAGTACAGCAGCGGAGCTGCCAGAAGAGGTAATGAGGTTTGCTGAAGATCTTGACAGCTGACTACAGTAAATGGCAGAGATGTCGTAACATTTCACTGAACATCTGTCAGTATTGTAAGGGAGTGGATATTCCCATATCAAATGGATAAACCCTTTTTTGTCTCATCTTAATTAAGAAGAGCATGTTTCCTTCTTACCAACTTGAATGAGAAATTTTGAAAGCTGCTTCTCCTTTATTTGAAGATTTAGCTTTGAAGGGTTGGCTTTAGAAAATGATTTGAGCACACTGCTGAGTGTAAAAATTCAGATATATGGCTTAGACAGTTGTGTATTTGATGATGATGTATACAACAAAATGTTCTAGATGTCATAGTTATCTAAGGGAACTGGCACATACAGCTTACGAAGTTCTTGCTGTGAATTCACGCTCTAAGAATGTTCTAAGATTCGTATACGATTCATTTCACTTAACAATGTCGTATGTTGCTTCTTTTTAGTATCTGATCTTTATTTTTGTAGATCTTGGTGCAAAACTTGGTGCCAATTACTTAGTAGAGGTCAGCAAAGTAACTAAGAAAATAATCAACATTCTTCTTCCCAGTCACACTGCTGTAAGTCTTTCACAGGTTCACAGATAATTTTTCCTTCTCAGAAAAGCTAATTAGACATTGGTTTAAGCTTTCATGACATGAAAACACTTCAAAGGTGTGATTATCAGATTTCTGTGAAATCTCTGTTTACAGTTGCTGATACATAGGATGTAGGTGAAGATTAATGGAGAACCAGACTGGCAAGAATTATAAGTGTCTAGCACTACATTACAAGCACTTTTACCTGATGTGCTATTCCCACAGAAGATACATTAGGCATATTGAAAAAGAAGAACAATTTAACAAATACATAAACATATAAAAAAATTAAATTACTGTGTGACTTTTACAGAGAGCAAAATCATGCAGTTCTAGTTTTGCTTCTGGAAACTTGTGTCTGCTTCTGTACTTGTGTCTGAAGAGCTTCAGCTTTTCTGAGAGTCATTTTGGTTTCCTTGACTTTTGGGATGGACTAGAGCTCCTCTCTAAGGAAGGCACTTCAGACCTCCTTCAGGAGAGATTGAGTTGGTTTCCTGATCTCCTGTTGGCTTCAGAGAGCCAGTTCACGGAGCTTACAATAGCTACTACTTAACTATCTGTTCTCCTGGTTCATTAGTTTGCTTACAGGAATTGTAGGATCTACATTTCCTCTTTATTCAATGTTACTGCAGAGTATCTTTAGCCTAAGAGTAAATCGGTGCTCTAGCAGTTTCTGTCTTTTATGATAATAGTTAAGTTTCTTTAAAAAAACATCTAACCAACCAAAGGAACTCAAGAAATTTGAACTGTTTGCAGTATCTTGTGTAGAACCCAGTTACTAAAGAGCAACTGTTACTTTAACCTGTAGAAAATCATTAGAAATTTCTGAAAAAAATAAATAAATGGAGGGATCTAGTTTACTCTAGTTCCTCCTGCCTCCTCTCCCTCTCCCCTCTCCCCCAGGATGGGCATCTTCTCCCATCTCATCTTTGCTTATCATACGAGCTCTGCTTTTACTCCTTTTTGGGATGACAGATGTGATGGATGCACAATGAGTTCAATGATTTCAGAGTTATTGCCAGGCTTTGAAGGGTTTTTTTTTTCTTCTTCTTCTAAATAAAATGCTTTCAAACACTTCTTTCTTTGTAAATTATTTTTCAAACTACAAATAACAGCAATAAAAAGGTTCATTAAAAAGTTTGAAAATGCATAATACCAGATCATGGTGACTTTCATCTAAAACTAGCTAGGAGTCTTGAGTAAATTAGAAATTTTTCTTCTGTATTTTAAATAGTATAAGCCATGTTTAATGTGTCTCACGATGGCTTTGCCAGCAAACAGGTTTCTTTTTGTTTTTAAATCACCCTTTTGCCACACTGTGCTATTGGTGAAGCTCAGTCCTTTACAGGATGTCTGCCTTACAAACAAGCTTTCAGTGTTCTTGTTTTCAATCTCTTGCTCACAGGCAACATAGACTGCTGAAATATTTTGGTAGTTTATGTGTTGATCTTTGGTTTGTAATGCAGGAAACTTCTTGTTTCTCAGCTGGGGAGACAGGCCATGCTACAAAGAACAAATGTCTTACAAGGAAGACCCAGAGTAAGGTCCTAATGAATAAGCATGGTTGGTTCTTTCCCCCCTGTTTTTCGAAAAAATATATATTTATTTTTGGGGCATTAAATAAAGGAATAAAAAAAAAAAAAAGGAAAAAAACCAAAGCATGCATATGCATTTCAGCAGTCACTGGGGAGGCTATCATTTATATTTAAGATAATTGTGGAAGTCGGTAGAAGAGAGTTTTAAAAGATTCGATGCTGCTGCCTGTTTTCTCAGACTCCCTGCTGACTGCTGATGACAGCTGCTTCGCTGAGATTATTGGTTGTAGCTTTTATTGTAAGAGTTTTAAAGCTATTTATAAATAATGAATGAACAAACCAAATGGTACCATATCCATATCTGTGCTTTGTTAATAAACAGGCTTACAGGAATATACTGGCTTTCTAAACTTATAATACTTAGAGCCAGTCCTTAATGAAAATATGTGCAACATTTTTTTTTTATACTTTTGTCTCCAAAGTGCACCTCTCTACTCCTGTGAGTAAGTTTTCAATGAGAAACTTTGCATGAAAACAATGGGAAATGGGTAATGTGGCAAGAATCTCCAAATTCCTTGCATAATTTTTTTTAAAAAAATAATCTTTGTCAAGTGAATTTTGTTTTACTGCAACATGTACTCAAACTGGAAATTCCTGTACTTTTTGGGCAGATGGAGACAAGAACAACACCTGGTCTCCAAAGGCTCATGGTGCTACTTGGGTCTGGCAGCAGTGCTGTCTTTCATTATGGACTACTAAGTTATTTTTTTGTTTAGCTTCACATATTTCTTTCCTTCCTTTATACATGTTTGTGTCTTTGTCATCTCACTTATTTGTGCAATATTTGTGCATTCAATTGATTCATGTTCTTTTTGTTCTTGTACTGCCAGTTGACTAGTATAAGACTTAGATCTTTCCTAAGATCTAAGCTTTCCTAAGTTGAGCAAACCATTTTAAGTCCTTTTTTGACAATGTAAATTCCTGGGTATAATAATGTTGTTTGCGTCGCTTACAAGTCCATTGGATTCGTAAAATGTGAACTTTTCATCAGCAATTAACCATGTTGGCTTGCTGTACGGTGCCTGCCTGTTAGTAGGTTGGGAAAAGTCTATTAGCATTAGATTTAGGTCTATTTTCTAAATGGTAAGTAACTCCTTGCAGCTTATTCATATCTTTAATTCCATGTTTCTCTTAATTGCATAGGATGCAGTTAGTTATGATTTTTTTTTTTTTTGGTTGCATTCTGAACGCTATATAACTCCATTTTTTTCCTTTTTGTCCCTGTCCCCCTATTCCCCTCAAAAAACATAAAAACACTGCAAACAAACTCTAAACTGAGAAGATAAAAGAACTTGAGACTTGGAATGACCCTTAGAAAATTTTATTGTTAGTATCTTCATTACTGAAGATGTGTGCAATCACCTGTACTGTATCATCACCTATTTGCCTACTGCTGCACAGTTTCACTGATGTGTAAATGTCTGATGGAAAAAAATTCAAGATTGTTGTCTTTTTACTGCATTGAAAAACACCTAGACTTTTACAAAGCTCTCAGAAAATTATTTGCAGTCCATTTAGGAAAGCTGGCTGAGCTATCAATAGATAAGTCAGGTCTTTGCTTGTCTGAGCTTTGCTTGTTTGAGCTTTTTTACTTTACTTGAAAGTAAAGAATACGAAAGGTTGAATTTTCTACTTGAATTTAACAGCTGCAGTTGTTCCAAGAATGAGCAATGAAAAAAATACTGCATATTTTTTACAGATCTTCTTTGCTGAAATGTAATCAGGGTTGCCGAGGACATTTTTTTTTGATACTATGAAATGATAATTTTACTTTTATTTAAGGTAACACACTGCTTTAGGAACCACTTCTCAAGTTTCCTTACTTACTTTGAACAAAAATAATAATATTGTCAGCTTTTGAGACTTAAGGATAGATAAGATCTTGCCTTTCTACTTTTATGGTTAGTAATCAGTTCCTATATTCATGTGGCTCTGAAGGGAAGGGAGCATCTTAAACTCTGGGCTAGCAAGTTGTGTGGGTCCAGTGGTCAACCCCAGAGTGATGAAGGACATGTGTGTATAAATGTGTGTTCCTGGAGGCCTGTATCTTATATATTGTACCTCCTTCCCACTAGAAGGTCCATTATCCAAACCTGAGAACCTTGTGTTGTGAGAAAGGGAAGCTTGAGATATTTGTGCTGCATTTATCACTTGCATACATTGTCTCATTTCTAACCTTGAAAGGCATAAATGAACAGCTGAGTGCAAAGTGGTTTCAGATGAATTCAGACTTATCCCAGATAGATTGTATGTTCATCTCTTAAGCTCTATAGATTTTTCACTCTGGGAAACCATAGAAGATTAAAGCTTTGGCCCAGACTTCAAAAAATAAAAAATCTATTTCAGTTTAGCTTGAGATGTTCTCTATGGAAGGAGGGCCAAACAAGGAGTGTATGGTACGAATGATGCATTTCGATAAAGTTTTCTTCTTTCTTTTTTTCTTAGCTTTTTACTTATAAGGGCTAAATATGTTTCAAGTTACTCAAAGAGCTCTTGCCTTTGGACCACTTGATTATCTCAACTGGAAGAGTACACCTCTGTAGTGACACGTCTGAGATTTGCAAAAATCTGTGTAGGACTCTCAAATAGATACATAAGAATAAAGAATGGGAATGAATTATATTGACCCCAGATTTTGTGCTCTACTCTTGGACCTTTTACTCATGTTTGTTCTCATATTTTAGCTGGTTTTCATTCTTTATTTTTGCTTCTTCCCCATTTTCCTTCCTGCTTTGGTTTTTTTTTTTTTTTTCCTAGCTGTAAAATATTTAATGATTCTTAAAGTTCAGGGTAACTTTGATTGACATAGTCAATGCCAAGTGCTAACAAAGTTCAGAGGAGTTTGGGAATGGTAAAGAAAAGACTGTGTGGGCGAAAGTTTTTCTGTTACAGTTGATGGCATTCCCACTGAGAAGATAATTTAAAAGATACACTATTAGCTCTTTTTAGATGTTAAAAGTAATCAGTGTTTTGGAACACTACTGGTTTTGGAAGTATGGGGAAGGAGAAGTGTTCTGCACCACTTTCTTCTTCCTTTTGCCTCTACAAAGATAATGTCATGGCAGCTCTTAATTCTTGGTTTATGGTCAGTGGGAGAAGATGGTAATATGCCCTTCACCTAGAAGGCCTCAAAGTACAGTTATCATTCAGTGGTTTTTTTTGATTATTATTTCAGTGTCTGTTCCCTTTTATTTGTGTTTTGTTTTTTTTTTTTAAGTGTGAGTGACAGTAACATGGACTTTAAGAAACAAAGTTGATTACTTAAAGAATCACTCATGATAAAATATCTCTTTCTGGGAATTTGTGTTCCAGTAGATTAGTATTATTGATCATTCTCTCCTCACGTACTCTACAGATGATTTTAGAAATCTGAAGCTATTAGTCTTTTCTTGTCTGATGTAATTACCAGTACAAGGAATAATCTAATTACAAGAAAACAAGGATGCATTCTAATTGTTCTAATAAATTATGTTAGTGCTTTATGCTTGCAGTCAGGTTTAGTAAGAAATCATTTGACAAAGTGACAGCTTGTCTTGTATTGCTAGCAAATATAACTTCAGTTTGCTCTGACTGAAGCTTACCGGTAATAGACTTGAAACCCTGTATTAGAAGGTTTGGACTCTTCAGATTCTTAAAAATTGCAAATTCTTAAAAAAAAAATAAATCTTTTTTCATCTAGTATTCGTAGTTCCATGAAACTGTTCTGTGTTAAGTTGTTGGAAATGAGGTGACTTCCTACCTTGTCCTGTGCGGTTATTCAAACAGACAAGCAGCAGTCATTCAGACAATCTGACCACTTCTGAAAAATTTAGTATGTAACTGTAACTGGGACAAAGTGCGCTTGGGCAGTGTGCAGATGTTTAATCTCTCTTTAGCTGTTTCTTATCCTTTTCATGGATTAGAGCTGTTCTAGTCTGCTCTGCAGGACTGTGGAGTTGAATCTCTCTAATAACCCCATGGATGTTTCTAATGCCAATGGAAAACTGTCAGTGGCCCTCCATCTGCCTAATGGTTGGGTTGGTGTTGTTGAACATATGTTACCATGCAAGGATCAAAAAGTGCCTACAGACTTGCCAGACTATAGGTAATTCATCGAGGACTGAGATCTTTGCTTTAAATTAATAAGATTATGTTTGTGGCAACATGAGAACGACCAATACACATTAAAACCCCATGAAACAGAGCAATGATAGTGGGGATGGGATTGGGGAAAGATGTCAAATGGATTTTAAGCATACTATACTCAACAATTCATTCTAGAAATTTCGCTCCTCTACGGACCACTCTTTTGTCTGTTGGATGAAATTTAAATTTATTTCCTTTTGCTGATAAAATATTTCTGGCCACTTAAATATAATAGGTGATCTTTCTCCAGAAAGAGATGGAGTACTCAGTTCTCACTAAACTGATTCACTCTTAATTAGATGAAGGACTAAATGTGACACTACTTTTTTGTAGTAGTATTGTATCATCAGGTCAGAGATGAGTGCCTCTATGATTAGTAGCATTAATAAGATATTTTACTTTTAATTTTTGGTAACAAGAACTCAGACTACTAATAAATGCTTTATGATATAATTTAGAAACCTTTTCCCTATACTTCTGATGTTTCATTATTATTATTTTAAATGGAACACAAGATACAGGTGTAATTATTTCAGCCATGCCGAAGTTGCTCAGGCTTAGTAAATATGTGATAAATATTTTAAGACTATTAAGATCTATTAAGGGACTTGAAGATTGCTTAGCTTTCTTCTAAACACTCTGTGTTCAAACTTTAGGCTTTACAGTTGGAAGGCCTGCCCTGATTGATCAACAAAACAAATTTATGTTAACAGACCTTTAAAAGAGGATGATGGTAGGGTGGTGAAAGTTTGAATGGGAGTGAGTCAAAGTAGAAATTGTAGTTACCCTGTGCTAGGTTAGTTCTGTGCATTCCTATGAGACACTTGCATAGAGGAGGGATGCAAAAGGAATACAATTTAAGTAAAAAAATATTGGTAAAAGGTACATCCACTCTTCTGGTGGCTGGATGAAATTGCACTGGGTTATTGTCTGTTTCTATGAGCTGTGTGGTATTAAGTTGTTTTTCTAACTGTGTGTTTGAAGAAATACCTTGCCCTTCATTTGCTTATTCTAAAATTCAAATGCTCATTGCAGTGTGCAACTGCATTAGGAGTACTTAGACAAATTAAATGATTCAATGTGGTAACTTTGAAGAATCTAATTTCCATGTGGGAAATCATTTTTATCATCTGGGATAAAGACAAAATGTGAATTTTTACATTGGCTGCTTTTTTGGTAATGTTTATCTTGCATGAGGTTTGCTTTATTGTTAATCCAAACTCAAAGCATGGACCTCTTATTTAGCTCATAACTGATGTGACAGACTTTTAATGCATTTCAAAGGCATGAGTCCTTCTATCCTGTTCAGAACTTCTCCTTTGCATACAGGATACTGTGAGATCTGCTGGAGCAATTCTGGTATTGATGCAGTTTTGAACCATGATTTTATTTGTGATTTATACCTGCCCATCTCTGTAGCACCATTATGGTTTGTATATATGTATACAATGTATGGTACCTGGAAGATACCTGTGATGTATTGAGTTTGTCAGCAACTTTTTTTTGGTCAGTGTCTTCTGTTGCTGTGAGTATTTATAAGAAAGAATAATTTATACCTTGAAAAGTTTTAGTCTATTTCCAGTAGTCAAACAGGCCTTTGATAACCTTTAGTAATCTTTACTCTGAAAGACTGAAAATTCACAAACTTAAGAAGAAAATGCTGTGAGGTATCTAGGCTGCTTATTCAGCTATCAATAGCTGTTATTGACTGGTGAAGTTGGGCAAAGTTGCTTCTAGGATTCAAGCAGATTCTGTGAATGGCTGCCAGCAGGTCACTGCCTGAGGCTCCTTGAGTGGATGTGCAGAGGTTGTAACAACAGTTCTGAAGGGAAGCTCAGGTAAAAGAACTTACCCCTTTGTTCATATTTTCTACCTAACCTTGAGGACCTCAGATGTCACTCTTTAATTCAGTCCTCTTGGCCAAATCTGGGCTGCTTTGAATTTACCAGAAGCTTTGCCACTGATCCTAGATCAGCAGTTCACTGCTACGTAAGGTTTACTTAATGAATTTAGACTGCAAAATACTAGGTTTTCTGCTGCTTTCACCACCCCACCCCCCAATTATAAGGGGAATAAGGAAAAAAAGTTAAACTAATTCTGCATAAGGGAGTTCAATCTGAAGTTTTATGTTGGTGTGCAGGGAGTCAATCAGTGCTGCCTCGTGCTGCCAACAACCTATTGTCAGTCCTTTATAGGCTCTTTATAGGCTTATAGGCTAGTGCGTAATTAACCTTTGCTTGAAATTATTCTCTTTAACCAGAGAGGAAACCTCCCCAGATAATAATGAAAAATATAATATGCATTTCTAGATGCTTCTTTCCTGAATGTTTTATGGCTTATTCCCAAATGAAATTGAAAACCATCAGGGCAGCAGCAGCCTGCTCTGGATGGGAACTGGCTGATCAGTGTATTTGAAACGTTGGGGTTTCTGTGCAGCCTTAAATTTTACATACAGGCCAAAAGTGTGTTTGCTGCTTTATAGTGTGTAGCAAAACACAGTTGAAAATCTCTGACATAGCCAATATGTGCTCTTAGCTAAAGAAAGGTTTATTCATGGAAAAAAATGCATACAAGTCAAAATCCATTAGGTAGTTCCAGGAGTGGGGTTAGAGTAGTTGCTGTGAGACCATATGCTGACATAAACTTTATCTCTGTGAGGTTATCAACTCAAGTCATTAACTGGACACTTCAGTTGTAGCCTTTGGGAAATACTTGTGGAAACAAAGATTTTGTTGGTCTTAACCTGGTTCCCTTTACCTGATTCTAGTCGCAGTTTCTTTTCCAGTGAATCAAGGCTTCAGCACTTTCAGGAGTTTTTAATACATGGCTGTGGACTTATGGGAAACTACCCTAAGTACAGGAGAAAGCGACCCATTGAAGTTTTTGCCTTATTTGACCAAAATTCTGAGCATTAGTCTTGTTTTAAAATTCACATATCTTTCTGCTAGCTGAGGTATAGTAGGTACTTATTTATCTTATGGAGATAGACTCAGCAGGTCTCCTGGGAGCTGTAGGTTCAAAGTTCAGCCTGTGAGTGGGAAGCTGTTTCTTGCATTGGCTGCATACACTCAGGGATACAGCGTGTGGTGGGTTTTTTTTGTTTTGTCTATTTTTTTTTTGGATGGTGCTGCTTTTTGTCTTTTTCTAAAAAAGATGTATAAAGATGGAGAAAGAATAGGTCGAGGAAAGCTGATTGTTTTCACGGGCCAAGCTTTACATCAATCTCACAAATGAATACTATAAATTTAGTAGGGTTGTGTTGTCGGCTTTTCTTTACAGAAACTTCTGAAATGCAACAATTTTAGATGAAAATGTCAAATAGCTGTGCTGTAATTAAGGCGAGGATCAGAACAGTTCACTTTCCTTCTAATTTGTGATTACAATTTTTGCAAATTTGCTGCATTCTTATTCAGTATTTATGCACTTTCAACACTAGCCGAGTACTTTAAGCAATGCACTGTTGAACTCCCAAATTTGTCTTCAACAATTTTCAAGAGATATTTTTCTTCCCAGGAAAGATTTTAAAAAAAAATGCTGGGGAAAAAAGATAATACTCTGAAAATTGTTAAAGCAGAAAACATATGAAACAGAAGCAGAAAACATTTTGATTTTATCCTTCAGATTTCTCTAAATCTTAGGTGTAAAGTTCTGGATACAGACCATCTTCCAAAACTTGTGCTTTAATATTCTCATCCTTTTGACATTCCCTGAGCGCTCAGTTCCAAAAAAAATTGTATTATCTTCAAGAATCAGAGGTTTTTGATGGTTTGATAGTGACCATATAGTCCTTGTGTTATAAAAAGACTTATCTTGAAGCGTGACAATAAACTATTGTGAGGTTCTTCCAAATGGTTTTGAAATTTCTGTGTCTCCAATCTTTCCCAAATTTTCCCCAGATATCTGATTAAACACAACATTTTGAGCGGCCTGCTAACGCTAGACTTGGCAGACACTAAATTCAACAGAATGTAAATGACGTTCGATGTGTTTATATATCCTCTTGGCACTTTAATCCTTCTGTTACCCCAGTGAGCCTCATTCACTAATGGGCTGGAATTCAACTCTGTGAGAAGACTGTTTAAAAAAATCTCAAGCAACTCTCTACAAACTTTTGATGTTACAAAAATTACTTGTTACTTTATTTCTTTATGATTTTCTCACTTGATTGAGTATTATACTTGTTTTTTTAATGTCACCAAACAGTGGCTTTTAAAGTATCCATCCTAAAATGTGCTCTAGTGGAAGCTGCTCTTAAATGACTTTTATTAGCAGCTGCTACTTTAAGGCTGTGCATAATATTTTAAAAAATTAAGAATTTCAGTTTTCAAACTATACTGTGTTTCATCTTAGTCTAAGCTCATCTTACTCCCACACAGTGCTAGAACTTTATAAATATTTGAATTTCTCAATGTATTTTCATTTTTCACATGTTAGATATTTTAGGCATAACAAGTTCCATTTTCATTAATTGAACTACTGTACCACTGAGTAATCAAGTTGCAAACCAGGACGGGCTTTGAGAGCTGCCTTACAGACCTCCAGGGAAAAAGTCCTCTGATCCACAAGCTTAAGGCCTCCAAGTGGAAGACTGGAAACAATCGATACAGACAAATAGGTGGGAGTATGGAAGCACAGAAGAAAGGTGTTAGTCCCATGCTGGGCAGTTGTCATAAATGCCCAAACCCTTATCTGCTGCTAAGTTTTTGTAGGTAGAACACACACAGGCAAAGTGAATTTAAAAGAAACTGAAGAGGATTTTTTTTTCTTTAAAGCTATTAAGCAGCTCTCATCACTGAATTGCACTGTATTGCTTGGGTACTCTGCAGCTAATTCTCTCCTTTAATGGCTTGTGGACATCACCTCAACAGAAATGAAGGTTAAGTCTTGTCTGATGAGCTTAACTAATACAGACCCATTAGCTGTCACAGGTGTCCATGATTAGCCTTTGGTTTAGCAATTACAGAAAAATGTTAAATACTCCCATTTGACTTCAGAGAGTAAAAGCAATTTCAAGTATTGTCTGCTTGCTAGTGCTTCATTAGAAGAATCTAGTTTTGCACATTTTCATAAGAAAGCGAACTCTGTGAGTAGCAGAATGAGTAAAGCAAACAATAAAACTGCCTCTCTGAGTAGTCTTTGGATTTCGATTTTCTCAGAGCGAGCTACATTCGTCAGCCTTTTATCAGAAATGAAATACTGAAAGATCTCTGTGGCTAAATTTATACCTTCTAGCTGACATCTTTGCTTTGCTTGTAGTAGCTGATGGACTGAATAAAAGACCTAGATGGATTTAATAAGTAACATTTTCTCCATTTTCAACTTGGGAATGTTTGACTGGAGTGGGGAGAAGGTTGTTGTAGGTAATGGCAGTATTTTGGTTGAGATTTTTGATGTCAGATGTAGTATTAAATTAGTCACAAGTTAAGAAAAGAATTGAATTTGTTATGAAATACTTCATAAATCAGTAAAAAAATTCATCTGTAGCAGGTAGCACGACAGGCTTTCCAGAGATCTTTTAGCCTTTAGACTCTTGTCTCAGAGTTCTGTATGTGTTTCTCCATGTTGTGGAGCTGGATTCATTCTTGCTGGGACTTAATAAAATAGGATGCACCAATGTCAATATTAATAAAAATCTGTCCACATTGAAATTCAAATATTCCAGATATGGTATATATCTCTCTATAAATCACTGGCAGGAATATAAATCTTCATGTTATGGGTATGTCCAAGGTTGAAAATACAGAAGTTAATTTTTAAAAATATTCAGTACTTCGAACAAACAAATCCTTGTTGTTTCTGCATTTTTTAAAATGATGGAATACGTTTTCTCCCATTATGTGGACATGTAACACCTATAAATATATATGAAATCCTTCCTAGAGAAGATACAGTCTTTATTCCAATGGTTTCAGTAACTTGCTGAGATGACAAATTTAGGAAAAAAAACCCATACACCTGATAAACTAATGTCTCCTTCTCTCTTCAACATGTCAAATGCCAGATCTATCTAAAAAACTTCCTGATAAATATATTAAATTTATATTTTCTGCTTTGATTTTTTGGTACTTGAGCCCTCTTCATCCTCAAAGAGACATGGTAATTAATGATAATTACTAATTCATTGGTTTAGGTTATAATGAAAACCCCTCCAAAATAATCAAGTTTTTTTCCACTCCCTGTTTAAAAGGCTGTGCTGGATTCCTGAGCCTGTACCTTTGGGTTTTAAATCCCGTGTTCTTTGTTGCAAAGAATCAAAATGGTGGGTCTTGAAGCCATGCCACAGAATACAAATTCATGAAACTGAGATCTGATGGAGTTTTAAAATAATGGATTGAAATCCTGCCTGTAAACTTTGTAAATATCTTTCATGCTTTTATCTGCTTTAATCTTAAATAATGATTCTGAGACATCCACTGAGGAATGAATGCATGTGATGTCAAGGAAGGTCAAATAACTGAAATATTAGTATACTTCTAAAACATACCTGAAATATGGTCAAGTATAAAGCTTCTTAATTAGTTGATGAATAGGCTGTTTGTTAATGTTTGTCTCTGTCAGTGTCTTCAAAGTGTTGTCTTGAAAACTAGTGTTTATAAAAGCTATATATTTATGTGTATATTTATCACATCTAAGTTGGCCTCTGAAGTTGTTTCTATGCTGTCAAATTGCTTAGTTGGAAAAATATGGGGAGATATTTTTTTCAGGATAAAGCATAGAAGGTTTTTAATAGGATTAATAAGGAAGACAAAGTATTTTGGTGTTCCCTTTTATATGGTGAGGAGGATCTCTCTTTTTATGAAGATTTCTTTTAACAGCTTGGCTTCTATACTTATAACGGCTTTTAAAAGAGCAGGATTAAATCACAAACAGTAAAGAGGAGAGAAAAAAAAAAAGGCAAACTATTCATTCCTGGAACACCAGTAAAAGCAGCCATAGGTGTTTCATAGCTCAACTGAAGTTGGTCTGAATGCTGATGGCAGTGCATTTCCTCCTTCTGTGTTCTATCAGCTGAAGGCTGTAGGATTTGTAATCAAGGTGGGCTTTGCTGTGACTAGAAACAGTAAAGAATGTGCTCAGCAATCTTTCCAGAGACTTGGAACCCTGTAAAATGGATCAACTTCTGTTTGAATGGCTTTATTAAATGACCTTCTAGTTGAGAAAAAGAGAATCAGCATTTATCTTCCTTCCCTTATTCTTGGCAATGGTGGATACTAAAAGCTACGTGTGACCCAACGTTGGTCCTGAGCGTTGAGCCATGGAGACTCTACTGAATGTCCTGTGTCCGTAAGATATTTAAGGCAGGAGGATCCATTCTTGTTTGATCCTCAGCCACTAGTACAGTAAACTGCTTAAATTACCAAAAGGTAAGAGTCAAAAAACAAATAAACAGTTGCTCTGTTAATGCTGTTAAGGATAATGTTAAAGATGGGTTCCTGAAGAAAATTCTGTCTCAGGGAGTCTGTCCCAGTGTTTTGACCTTCATTGATCCTCAAGGATTGCTACTGGAATGATTGGTTATTGCTGCTTCTCTTCAAATTTGGTTTCACAGAGTTGTTAGTGGATAATTAAATGTTAATAACTAATTAGTTTATTCTTATTTTCCTTGAGAATGTAATAAAAGTACCTCCAGTCTCAGGTGGATGTTTGGGTTTTTTTTTTTTTTTTTAAGTGCAGATCCATGGTGCTCAGAAACTGTTGAAACTTGTCATCTGAGCATGTTGCTCTGAGAGTCTTCCCAGTAGCTGATATTAAGGTAGTCCCAAGGGGCCTTTTCAGGGCATTTTTGGTTAGGTCATTAGCAGCCAAGTGTACCTTACATTATAAAACACCGTGTCCCTACCAAACGAAGTTTATACTGTCTTTAAGCTTTTCCAGATTTTTAACCTTTCATAATACCTGATGCCGTGTATATTGTTAACTTTTTGTTTACATTTGAGAAAGGTGCTTTGAAGAATACAAAACGAAGTATGAATGTCTCTATTCTTCTGATTCAACAACAGGTGATCCCAAACACTAGAATTACATTTCTGAAGCAAGTTATATCCTCTTTATAGATACTTATATAGATACTATATTTAATTTTATGAAACTGAAGGGGTTTTATTGGATGACCGTAAATCACAGTATTGGCAACAAAACAATAGATAAGTTATTGATGAGGAAATGCTTGTCCCACAAAATGTGCACCTGGATAGAGGGATTTAACAGAATCAATGAACTACTACTTAGAGTACTTTCCAGTGTTGTTAAATGCTTTGTAGACTGACAAAATGCCACATTAGGTTCGTTCTGTTCATCGTGGCTTTGTGTACTTATGCTTAGAGAAATCATTATGTCACTAATTTACAGTAACATTGTGAATTTTTTCTTATACTTGTCTGCTAAGCATCGGTCTATTTCTTACTCCAGGCTCATATGTCCTAATAACTCATTATCAAATCACATTTGGAAAAGGGAGTGCTGAATTACTTAGCTAGAATGCAGTCATAGATTTGGCCTTACTCATGACCTTCACCAAATAATAAGAGGCAGCTACATACATCTTGTGCATGACAGGAATGGTTAATCTCCATTTTCCTATAATGCACCCGTGTAATTGAGAGTGAAATGCATAGGGTCATACTGTCCCTTCCTTGCACACTACAAAATCACTCTAATCATCCTCTGCACTGAGCTATATGGTATGTTTTTTTTTTCTTATCCTTGGAGCTAAAATGGGTCCTAAAAAAGAGCTCCTAACAGCGTACAAAAACGACAAATAGCTTTTCTTTTCTGTTCTCTTCAGACAGTGCACTGGTTTACTGCATAGAAGTGGAAAGTTAATGTCATTTCATGTAACTCTTCTAGAACACTGCTTAGCTCTAGGTGTGCTCTCTGTAAGCATAGATCTGATCTAAAGAGCAGATCTAATTAAAACTAAGAATTTATAGTCTTTGGGATGAAGCTTAAAAGAAAACCTTGATGAAAAGATAGAATGTTGAAGTTTCTCACCAAAGAAACATTAAGTTTGTCAGGGTTTTGGTTTATGGCAAAATTTGTGTTTAGCGGTTATCTTAAAATACGTGGTATTGATGGTAATGCTTTCCAATTATGATACTGTTTACTAAATTGACATTTTGACAACCAGTAGTTTAAGAGGTAGCTGATACTCGATGCTCTCAATGTTAATGATTATTGAAATGTTTTGTTTTGATGGTTTTGTGGCAGAAGCGATGTACACTGTTGTTACTACATGCCAAAAAAACAAAAGTCAAATAGAAATTGAGTTCCCCCCAGTCTGAAATCTCCTATTCTGAGGAGTTCAGAAGATTCTCATGGAGAGGACACCTCTTCCCACAAAACAAGTACTTATGTATTAATTTCTCCATTGAATAATTTTGTGCCCCTCTCTATTAAAGACCTCTAAATTGTGCTTTCTTCTTTCAGGTAAAGATTGAGTAATACATAGAAGAGGCCTCCTGCAATCTCCTAGTGTAAGTGTGTGTTTCTCATATGAACATTTTGCTCTGTTCACTGAGACATGAGACCCATCAGTGATTTCTTCACAGGATCCTCACAGAAATGAACAAAGAAATGAGTAACAAAATCCAAGTAGCTAATGTGTTGTCATTGAGGGGAGTAGGTATTGTATTGGGGGAGGTATGTAGCCACTTCACTACCTATATAAAAAGTGTTTGGAAACACGCTCTTGCTCAGCGGTGTGTCTCCAGCTTTCTCATTCCCACAATCTGATACTTCTGATTTGGAAGCAAAGGTACTTGCATTTGAGTTTCATTGGTCTTATTATGGTGCCCCTATTTGATAGGATTGTGGGTTTGTTTTGGTAAATTGCAGCGGATTACAGTGGAAATGATCCAAGAAAGGATAAGACAGAATATGTGGCTGGCAGTACAATGTATTGAAGTATTAAAGCATTGGGTGTATCATCAATTAATCATCTATGGTCTCAGCTATTGGAGTGAGGGGAAGTAAGCTATGTTCCCACTCTATAAATAAATTTCTTGGCTAATACAGAACTGATCTAGTTAAAGTGGAGTCTCACTCGATTTGTTATTTCTCAAGTACTTAAGCTCCAAATTGCTAGAAAATTGAGGTTGTTTAGCAAAATAAAATCCCAAACAAGAAACCCCTTATGTTCTCAAAAACAAAAATGAACATTGGAGAAGGAAAATACTCACTGGGGTTTTTTTTACTTCCTTTTTTGAGGCCTAAACAGAACAGCTAAAGCAGAACAAACTGGAATTTAAACCAAGTTTCAGGTTAGGTTAGAAATACAGCAAGGCTAGTTAAACATGCAAATGGCTCAGAAACCTGATAATCTTCCCGTTATGAATATGAATAAGTTAGGACAAAACTTCTCTCAGGCTGCCTTGCAGCTCTTTACGTCCTTTGATCATCTTGGGTGAATAAAATGGCTAATTCAGAAATGACCTGGGTTTATCCTGCTATAGGGTAAAAAATATGAAGCAGATAATATCCAGAGATACTTGCTTTGATTTACTGAGTAGCGCAACATGAACATGCTGCAGGACACTGGGATATTGAACTTCTCCCTCTTGCATTTGTATTTTTACGAAGACCAACAATTATCATCATGTGAAAGGAAGAAATGGTTCATTTGGAAAGCAATGGATACATTTTGATTAATTGTTAAGCATTATATAAAAAATTGTTTTGAAGTTGTGACTTGTGCAGTAGTTTAGCTGTGGAATGGGCAACTCAAGCGATACCTCATAAATGAGTTCTAAATTATTCACTCTCATAACCAGCAGCTATTGCATGTGTTCATATTAATCCCTTTTCCCTTGTATAGAACTGTGAATGGTCATTATCACATCTTCTTGGAAGTAACTTTTGCTCTTTGGTGATGGGGAGGAGAAGTTGCTTTTTTCATTGTGTGCTTTATTCAAAGAACTTCTACTTCCTTCTAGGACCAAGAATTTTTTCTTTTTGTTAACATGTCACTTGTGAAATAAAATTTTGCCGTTAATCTTTTTTTCTTTTGGTTTTCCCCTCGTAAACTATGCTTTAGTCTAGAGAAATAAGGTCTTGTCCAGCAGAGGGGTACTCAAAGCTGACCAAATAGCAGGAGACATTTTCATTTTAGAGAGAGAGAGGGGAACAAATAGATGTGTCTTCCTTGATTCCAGCTTTACAATTATGGTGAGAAAAAGGCAGACACTGGAGACCGAGTCTGTTAGAGCCAGCTTGCTCCCCAAAGGAGGTAAAAAGAGATGGTTACATGCTGAGAATACTGTGGTATTTTCTGTTGTTATTGTATTTTTGTTGTTGTTTTTGTTTGGAGTTTGGTGGGTTTTTTGCTCCCTTCCTGTGGAAAAGGGCTAGAAGGCAGTGAAAACATGTGCAAGTGATACTTGTATTAAGTGCAACGAGGCAACACTGAGAACAGTTAGTTTTATGCTTACATTGGAGATGGGCAGGGGTAAGGTGCTTCTCTGCAAGATGACAGCTGATTGTCAGGAATCATCAATATTGTCTTGCCTAAAATACACAGCAAATGCCAGATATAGAGGTGTATTGGTTTTAGTCTCTATTTCGAATGTGTAGATATGATTGTTCAAATGTGGTGGCCTAAAGTTATTAATCCATTGAAATGATTCTCTTCAACTGTCTTGATTTTCAAAGAGCTCTTGACAGATAAGAAATGTGCTATTCCTTGTCATATAATCAGATGACCTGTAGGGTACATCTGGAAAAGCTGTGTAATATAATATTATTATTTTTCTAATTAAAATAAATCTTCAATTTTTTTACTAAACTCCTCATTTTTTTTAAAGTCTGAAAATTGCGATTACATCACACTGGATCTTTTTCAGGACAGTGTACATTCTGTACTGCATTTGAGACAAGGAAGCTGCACATGAACATTAGAGATTTTAATACGTGATGTATTTGACATCAGTTCAGTGATTCAGAGGAGAGATTCTTGCTGAGAATAAACCATCTGGAATTGATTTGGAACTTTCTATGGTCTAGCTTGAGCCCATTGCCCCTTGTACTAACATGGAAACCACTGAAAAAGAGTCCGTCTCCAACATCCTTTAACCCACCCTTTACATACTTATAACCATAAATAAGGTCTCCTCTCAGTCTTCTTGAAGCTAAAGAGCCCCAGCTCCTTGAGCCTTTCCTCGTAAGGGAGGTGCTCAAATCCCTTAATCATCTTCATTGACCTTGGCTGGACTCTCTCCAGTAGCTCCTTGTCCCTCTTGAACTGGGGAGCCCAGAACTGGATGCAATATTCCAGTTGTGGCCTCACCAGTGTAGAGTAGAGGGTGGGGAATGACTTCCCTCGACCTACGAGCCACACTCCCTGTGCAGCCCAGGATCCCATTGGCCCTCTTGGCAACAAGGGCACATTGCTGGCGCATGGAAAGTGTGCTACCTACCAGCACTCCCAGATCCTTCTCCTTCTGGGTGCTTCCCAGAAGATCCATCCCTAACCTGTATTGGTGCCTGGGGTTTTTCCTCCCCAGGACCTTACATTTGCCCTTGTTGAACCTCATTAGGTTGTTCTCTGCCCAGCTCTCCAGCCTGTTCAGGTCGCATTGGAAGGCGGTGCAGCCCTCTGGAGTGTCAGCCAGCCCTCCTAGTTTGGTGTCGTCAGTGAACTTGCTGAGGATACACTCTGTCCCCTCGCCCAGATCATTTATGAATATGTTGAACAGGACTGGGCCTAGTATTGACCCCTGAGGGACACCACTGGTCACAGGCCTCCAACTTGACCCCGCTCCATTAATTAGAACCCTCTGAGTCCTGTCACACAACCAGGACTCAATCCATCTCACTGCCCCCTCATCTATCCCACACTTCCTTAATTTTTTAATGAGGATGTTATGGGAGACAGCGTCAAAAGCTTTGCAGCTTCTGCTGCATCTGCTGCTCTCCCTTCATCATTAAATCATTAAAAGAGAAATGAAGATTCTGAAATAGATGGGACAAGATTTATTCCTCCACTGAAATGAGGAAGTTCAGACAATAACATTTGAAGATGGAATCTCTGAGACCTATTTCAGCTGTCAGGATCTTCTTGTTAGATCCTTCAGTTTAGTTTGGTGTCAATTTTCTCTTTCAGGGGACTTATGAGGCAGTAGATAGGGTTGTAATGCTGGTGATTTAAAGATGGATGGATGCAAAGCCCATTTTTGAAAAGGCCAGATATCTCTCTCTCTCCTTCTTTCTCTACTTGCACAATAACTGTCTTTCAAATGCTTGTCACCTTTTAAAGTTTATATCACTTGTTGCAAAGGTTGTCATAGTGGTTTATTTTCCATCGTAACTATTCTCTGTGTGAAGCATTTCTTCCAACATTCTCTTTGAAGATGACCTTTCCTTAGCTTAAGTTCATGCCCTTTGTTGTTATATTTGACAGAAGCTCCTGTAGCATTATAAACCATACCTTTTGGTCTGTTACAAAAATCTTGTGTAACTTGGCAAGATCTGCTGTTAATTTCCTTTTCCAAAGGCTAGACCTCATTCCTCTAAGTTTTGGGGTTTTTCTTATTGTTATTATCATCCCAGATCTTCCAGAACCTGCATGAATGAGTGATATCTTTCTGTCTCTATTTTCTCTGATTATCCGAACACTTAACTAAGTGACTGTCTTAACAGTACTGTTTCAGCTTACGCTACAGCTGACAAACTGTGGGTGTCTTCTCTGTCCTTTTCCATGCCTTACTCCTTGTATGTGCCTCAGAATTCTATTTGTGTCTAAACAACTTCATTGTTTGTCTTCTGAGATCAACTCAAACCATACACATTTCTCGGTTTTGATTGTGCCTTGCTGCAGGGCTCATTGCAAGCATCTGTTGATTTCTTTTTGCCTTCCTGAAGGGAAGGGACGGATTTAATTACCACATGAAATGCAGTGTTGCGCTGCACAGTATGGTAGAAAACAGGCTTTCTAAGGAAACTCCCCTAAAGGTTGATTAGATAATCATATTTTCTTTAGAATTCTGTAATTTTAAAAATTAACTGTATGGAAGGATTATGCACTTTATAATAAATGATTTTGAAGCTTGTGATAGAATACTATTGTTAATATCTGTGACACATGCTGGTTTTGTCTTTATTAAATACTGTAGGATATTATCAAAAGGATTATTCTTGCAGTGAAACAGAAGTTATAATTCTTTGGTGCTTTTTAGCCAGCAATCCTTCTGGTTTAAAATATTATTTCTTGGTTTTGGTTATAGAGAAGTACATTTGCTATTTCTCATGTCCCATCAATAGCCAGTCCTGTGCATCAGCATTGCTTATTATCTTATTGTTACTACTTTCTTTGAGATTTCTTTTTTTTTAATTATTATTTAATCCTGGTAATAATTCTTCCCTCTTTTTATCCCAAACCAAGTTATGAAAAACATAACTCCACTGAATATGATCCATCTCACTGTTAGCAAAACATCAAGTTGGTGGCATGGTTACTGAGAATGCAGAAGTACCGTTAGTAAAATGGCTTCAGCATTGAACTAAATCATTAGTTTGTATTTATATAGTGCTGGATTTTATGTAAATGGTTTGAGCAAGCACTGTCTGTCTAACCTCGGCCTTGAAAAAGGTACGTAATTTCACTGTCTGTTGATTGACTACATATTGAGGTTTTGTGCCATCCCTGCGTGGGAAGTTGAACATACTATTTAATTATACAGATATATCTAGAAGGGAGGTAATCATGTGTTCTGCATTGGTGTTGGTTTTTGTGGTGTTTTGTTTTGTTTTTTTTTAAATGCAATACTGGATTCCAGATCACTGTTATTTCCTAATTCTGCAAAAAACAGCTGCACCATGAAGGAGTTAGTAACGACTTCTTTATGGAAAGAGACAATAACGTAAACAAATGTCTAAGGAAAGAATGTCCATGTTAAATAATACAGTAGCTTTAAGAATTCTTTCTGAAAATTAGGAAAAAAAGTGAAGTCCTGACTCAATGAGATTATTTACGTGTACACACATATGTGCTCAAGCAAAAGGTTAATTCTCTGATCTTGCCTTCAGTTGTGGCATTCATTTGGGCTGTTCAGCAAAATAAAATCCAGTGCAGGTTCTGCTGTGTAGGGATGAATGAGACATTCTTGTCATAAGGGTCTAAAGAGGATGAAATAAAGCCATACTGGAACCTTGATTTGTATGAGGGAGAAAGTAAAAAGTCATGTGAAAAGTTTCCCGAGGACCTTGGGTTTTGTGTTTTCCAGTATATGATAATCTTCACTGACTTTGACTAAAACTTCTTAGGAAAACAAATGTTTTCAAACTATGTTAGTATTAAAAACACTTTTTAAGCCTTAGACCATACTCACCTCAACTCTGCTACTTTTAGTAGGGATGATTTTTTTCTGCATTTGCTCACAAACAGCTGGTAGCATCTTTCTGAGCAGGACAGGCTGTGAATACAAAATATTAATAAATGAGAAATATGTAGTTCCAAGACAAGCAGCTCTTAAAAATTGCATTATGTATACTTAATGCCTAACTGACCTTTTCTCCTGTTTCTTAAATCTCTTAAAAATTCATCTAATTTCAAAGCCAGAGTATTAGCCCATTTATATGTAAATTGCCTTTAATTCATGCATTGATTTGAAACACTAATCCAAAAGATCCTTTACCACAGGTGACCTTTTTGACACTGTACTTCTGGGAAGACTGTAAAGTGGTTTCTTATGACCTCACATCCACCTGTAGCATAACATATGCCTACTTCAGTCTGTATAAGTCAGTCATAAGAGAGTGGTTTTCAACCAACGTTCAATTATTAACATTATAACGGTCTTGGTTATGGTTATAGTTAAAATAAGTCCTATTTAAACTCATGATTTTCTGTTGGCATTTTTGCTTATTTTAGATGTTAAACACAATTATGGTGTTCACTGATTATCTCCTTTGAATAATAAATAGTAGTATAATTAGCTCTTAAATGACAGTCTCTAAAAATTGTAAATGTCCAAAAACATTCAATATTTATTATTTGCCAGAATTTCATGTCACCACAAGGGCTACTAGAACAAATATTCTAAAGCTGTCTTCTACTATTTCATATAGTAAAGGTAAAACATTTCCCTTTGTAGAAGAAAGTGTACACAACCAGGATTATGTTGTATTAGGGATTATAAATTTATGTTTTCATCTATCCATGCTCCCAAAACCAACTCTTCATCTGCATGTATTGCAGATAATGAGTGCTCACCTGGCTTCACGAGCAGTCTGTTATTTATTATTTTCTCACTATGGCAGGTTATTACTGGGAGGCGCCAAAATAATTCTGCTAAATTACTGCAGTTGTTTTATTGCTAATATATAATGTTGAAGAAAATAAATGCTATTTTTGTCTCTCTTTTCAAATAAACATTATTTTTCTCAATCAATTCAAGCTTCAGCAGAAAATGGTACAAAGATCTAACATTGAAGTTTTTTGCCTACTTGCATAGTCATCAATAAGACAACAAATGATCTAATGTTCTCAAAACATATTTTCCTTCAGTTATGATGAATTTTTTGGACTAAGAAAAAAGAAAATACTCCTCTTAAAATCCATTTAGGCAATGAAGTATACCAGGCAGTGCATTTTTATATTATTATTATTTTTAGACAATAAGTGAAGATTATTTTTGTGTTGCATGCTTCATATGAGAAGACATAAAATAATTTACACGGTATATAATGAAGGAATTATGATTTGCCAAGTCACATACAGTCATGGAAAAAGTGTGGAGATCATATGAGCTCCAAATTGGCCTTTGTCTATAATTATCACATACTTTTTCAGTCATATCAGGATAAATCAGTATTAATGGTCTTTGTGGGAGGAGAGACTTGTCTGCTCTCTCTTGACTAATGAGACTTTTTTTTTTTTTTGGAAGAATGAGAACAAGATGGCATTGGACACAGTGTTTTATCATTTATTGTTAAAAACACACACACAAACCCCAGCCCCCACCTACCTGCTGTTGTTTGCAGGATAACATAAGTTGTTTCAAGAAGAACATATGACAAAAGCACACAAAAGAAATGGGTGTTGGAAACAAGAACATTTCCTGGCAGATGTTCTTAATAATTAAACTATCTACTTACCTGCTGCTTTAGCCATAAGTTGTTAATTATACCCTAACTTGGCTTGTGGAGACTTCCTGCCATTAATAACTACATATTACTACTGCATATGGTTTCTTTTCCTTCTGAAATAGTGATCAAGCATTGAGTTACCCTAAGTAAATGGCATTATCTTGGCATATAGGGATCAAAAGGGGTTTATATAAGTAAACATTCAGGAACACTGGCAGAACATAGTTGGTTAAAGAAAAAATTGGCATTTTGATGGAACTTGAAAAGTTTGGTAGAATTGAACAGATGTTGAAAATGTTTTTAAAAAGCTATAACAAAAAAACCCACCCAAAATAATTACTCCATAACCCAGTAGTTGATGGGAGGACATCCTAATGATCTGGCTTTGTGTTGAAGGCCTGAATGGCTGCAGTTGTGAAAATTGCATGCGTGAGGGAATTGGACAAGGGTATACATTAGTATCCTTCTCTGGTTTGCTTATGGATGTGATTATCCCTATTATTTGCTATGGTAATACAGTTGTCTGCTGAAAAATTGGAGATAATTAGGTAATTAAAGGAAAAGATGTAGGAAAGGCTACTGAAAATTATCTGCGCATGCCAACAAACGTGTGGAGTTTGTGGCTGAGCCAAGACCAAGAACTAATCTGTCACATGTGAGATTGGTAATTCTAAAATTCCTCTGTGTTTGAAGATACTAATGAAAAGCTTGAAACGGTGGTATTGGATTTAATTACCGAACCCAAAAGGCTGTGTCTATGTAGAGGTTACTTTGTTTTGCTGTTATCTTAGTGTGGTATGATAAAGAGTAGAACATCGTTTGCTGTTACAGAATTTTCAGGTTTTGGGTGGGTTGAAAGGAAATAATTATTTCAATTTGTCTTAAAGATACAGAGATAAACGTGTAGATGTACTTTTTATGTATTTTTATGTATGCTTGTTACCCAGAGGACAAAATGCAAGAACAGTAGTATTAACAAGTGACTCTAAGAGTAAGGTGGGGAGGAAGTTTTGGTTAGTGCTAATATTTAAATATTCTCTTTATCTATTTGTTCTGGTTGGATAACTGCATAGCTAATAAGAGCTATTTTTTATCATCATCTGGAGTACAGATGAGAGCTTTTGAGTGTTTTCTGAATTAGTGAAGAATGTGTTACACTACGAAGAGTGAGTCATAAAACTCCTGTGGCATTACTATGTTTATTACAGCTGCAAGTCTGTCCCAGTGACACTTTCAGTGTTTCTGAAAGTTATGTCTGTTATCCTCCTCCCAGTTCTGGACTGGGTTTCTATTTATCTGATATGAAAAAAGTTGAACTATGATATTGGGTAGCAGTGCAGAGTATAAAAGATTTGAATTTTCAGCTGTTCTAAATGGAAAGGGTTCAGCTTCATGTTGTATGCATTCAAAGATGTGTAAGATCTAGTAGTTGCGCAAATACTTGTCTCATATTTGATGTGTGCTAGTATGTGAACTTAAGAACTTTATTTTTTTCTGTATTTTTAATTGGTATTTCTATTTAAGAATAAAGAGGTATTCCAGTATAAAGTGGGATGTGGTGCTGCACTAAATATTAAATTAAATACCACTTTAGATTGACATGAAAAATTATCTGGAGCTTCCAGTGTCCACGATTTGAATTCACTTGACTGTTGCTGGATGACTCTTCACCACAGTAAACAACAAACACGTCTCTCATCAGAGCTACTTTCAAGTAAAGCATTTGTTGCAGCAAGTCGTGCTTAATGGGGTGGGACTTACGACTTTATGGAAGTCAATTCCTGAGAGATGAATTTATGTACAAACCTGGGAGGATCAAGGAGATTGATAATGATATATTAACAGGGTAACTGTCAGGAGGGACAGGACTGCAATACCAGGGATAAATGAAGATCTTAGCTCAGCAGCATAATACTTCACAGAGTGACAGCAAAAATGAGATGACAGAAAAGATTTATATTGATCAAAAGAAATACTAGCCTTGGGCTAAAGGAACAAAAGGATTAATAAAAAACGATGCAACTGGTATTTGGTGACTACATTTTTACATGATTCAGTGGACACACCTTGGAAAACCTGTGAATTCATGTGTCAAGGAGAGGGTTTGATGGCTGTGTCAATGCTGAGGCATTCATCAACTTGATAAAGAAAAAAGGGGATGTGAAGGGGCATATGAGATTATGTACTGAGCTCCTTTCCAGTTTTTCTTAGACTACCGTGATGGTAGCCCCAATGTCACAAGTCGAGGAAGGGGTGCTTTAACTTCTGAGTGCCATGGAGATAGCTTTCTTCTGTGACACTGTTGGGGGCACATGGGATGGCATGACTTACTGCTCACCAAACACATAGCTGGACTTGCCTTCATAAAGGATGTTCCAGTTCACCAGGTTTAATGTGCTGTGTTAGTGTGCTTATGTTTTATGAGAGTTACACATTACAAGGAGAACTGGGGCCCTGAGACAGGGAGATGACCATTATCTCTATTGTAATTTCCATGACTGGAGTTGAACCTTATTACAATAGTGGTATGCCAATAAAGCAGGAAATGTATTTTTCCTCTCAGATGAAAGGAGCGATCACATCCTTATACATCACCTGAGTATTCTATGGTATTGATACCTTGGTGTCTGTGTCTGCTGTTCAGTGGCGGCTTCACTGCTCTCTGATCATCTAGTAAATGAAGTAGTACTCTGTGCCCCCTTCTGAAATTAAGGGCTCAAGACCTTAAAGCATTTTCTCTGACTTCTGCTAGGTCTCAGAGGAGCAACAGCAGTATAGTAAGTGTATCAAAGATCAGGTTTAGCTAAATTCAGGCAGGTGAGCTGTAGATGAACAGCTCTTTTGGTGCTGTTGGATAACCAAGCCTTCATTGTGACAGGGAGGGGCACATCAACATTGAGGATAAGGAGAAGATGGACAAGTGTGTTTGAAGTAGACTTATCTGTCTCAAAGAATACTATGAGGTGGTGCTCAGGATACATAAATTGGCAAATCTGTGCAAAGTGAGATCTGTCTCTAGGCTTCTGTTGCACTGGAGTTTCTGTCCTTTTTCAGTAGTTTTTTTAGGATGATCTGGCTGGTACAAAGATTCAGATTTTTTCCTGGAATTTTCAAAGAAGAAAAGAAACTAACCCTAAGAGAAATTGGTGGGCTCTAGATATGGAACTCCTCTGTTTTTTTACATCAGTTTTAATAGCCAGAAGTGAAAGTTAGTATTGACTGAAGAGATCTTCTCTAGCAGAGTGGAAGTGTCTTGTGATATTCACATTATCATATTAGTTTTATTTGTGTATCCGGCAAATGGCAGTAAGAGATGGGAATGTGGAGTGGGGCTGACCCATAGCTTCTTGAGGGGTTGTCTTCTGTGAAGGCACGTTTTCCAGTCCTATACAAAGAAATATATATTTTTGAGGTGGGATTTGGTCTGATGATTGTAGTCAGATCTTAAGGCTTTCTCATCGTAGTCCAAAACAGGACAAGCTTTCACTATGAAAATTTTGTTGAGAAAACTGTTTTATGCTTGGACTCCCACCTACTCCCACCTCTTTTTGTTTCCTTTTAGACTACTTAAGTTAATCACTAAAAGAAGCTACATGCATGAAAACTTATAATTTACTTTCATTACTGTATTATTAATAATAACAGCAAAGCCAGCGAGGTCAGATTGCCAATGGCATGAATGGTTATAGAATCTGCTGTTTTGAATAATGTTAAAGCTAATTAAACACAACTTTGCTGCTTTTAAGAAAGGTGTGGGGTGATCTTAAATGCATTCATTGTTGGCTGGAACTAAGTGCTTGGGACTTCTCCTATGTGCTGCTGTTAAAGGTTAACCTGCCTAATTGTTCCATTATTTATCTGCCCAGTGAACTGCTGGATGTGGCTTATAAATGAATGGATTGCGATTTCCATGTTAGCTGAGTAATGCTGATGCAACGTGATGTTTTGAGTGAGAAGTAAGATTTCAGCACGACATGTGGTCATCACCTTGCAGCATTACTCCTGTCGTGGATTGAACCTTGTTGTTTTTCTCTGTGGTGGTGCTCGGGATGAATGTGTACTGAGGCTGTCTGAGGAGCCATTGACTCTTCTCTGAGTAGAGAAGTTGATACCATTTACCAAGCAGATGGCTCTTTTCAGGGCTAAGAAAAGAGAAACTTGTTTGTAAATAAAAGCTTATGTATGTTACATAAATGTAACTTGAAAAATAAATGTTTACAATTAAGAAGTTTTTTATATAACTTTAAAAATCCAACAACAAAAAGAAGGATGTTTTGTGATTTCAGCCTAGCTTAGTGAGCAGGTAATTTAATGAGTAATTATGAGTTAAATATCTATTATAGTGTAAGCTGTCAAATGGGAAGTAATGTATTGATCATTAATTGACCTTAATTTCTTGTGAAAAATACCAATAGACTCTTTTCAAGCTATATGACAATTGAGTCCTGACTACAAGTTTACTAAATATAAGAGGCAGAAGAGAAGTGATTTTATAGGTAAACAATGACATTTTATTTTGGTAATTTAAAAAGGAAAGAATAAGATTTATATACTACCCTCCAGTACTTCACTGTGGAGTGGATTAACATCTCTGTGTAGTGGACAAGCATTAGTTTGTGTTGTAAAAGTTACAATACTAGGCATTTTTCTTTATCTGCAGATGATATCACTGTTTTGCTTATTGTGTATGTAAATATATCAGCTACCAGTTTGTATTCTGTTGTAAATAAAGCCATATTAAGCCTTGCATTATGAAGAATAAAAAATAGTATAGAACTATAAACAAAAAGGTGAAAAGTGCAAATGTTACTTTGTTTAAAATTGGTTAAAGTTATGGGAGAGAATATGAATGAGTAGCTGTGATTTGTGGAATGTGTATTTAAGAATCCACTATCAGATCTCAACATTTTAATTACTAATTTTGGGAAAATAAGTAAGGGAATAATATTAATACGATTATGCTGTAAACAAATTAGGAGTTAATTGCACTTGCCTACTCTTGAATAGAGAAGCCAATATCCTGTAGAAATAACAAAATCTTGCTTCTATCTGTGAACCAGATTGATTAACCAACTTGGTTATCCCGGTTTGCCAAAAAACCATGGAAAGCTCCCTTCCCCTTTTGTGGAATTATTCTGTAAACAAAATTTCTCACTTTAGAGTCACAAGCAATTAAATTAACAATTCTCATCTCCTTGCAGCAATTTCTTTTTTACATATCCATCTGAAGAGTTTTTTCTTAGAGAATTTCTCAGACTCCTTAAAAACAGCTGCTTTCAGATCATGTTTTGTGGAAAGATCATCAGTATGAAATCCTGTGGATTGGCAGAGCACAATGTGGTGATAATAAATGAATTTAAATGTTTATTACGTTAACTAATAACAACTTATTCTAATATTATACTATTTTACTTTATTAGGAGAAGGCCTGTCTGCCTTGTGATTCTGTGAAGGTTGGGAGTTTGGCTTGAAGGATCAAAGAACTTGCTGTTCTTTTCAGATGTTGAACAAGAATAAACTCACTAGATCATGCTAATACTTGACATTTGTCTTCCTGAGCTGGAGGACTCTTATCAGAAAACACATCTGCCTTCATACAGTCTGAATCATAGGAACACTCTCTTCGTGTTGATTATGGTTCTTCCTTGTTACTGATTGCAGAATTTGTTTCTTGAGGAAGGAAAATCATGAACTTTCCCCTTTATTTACTGCCTGAACATCTAGACGTCTCAGAATTTCCCCTTCCAGAGGATTCTTCAGAGCACTTTTGGAAACCCGTAGCTAATCACTTTGCTAGTGTTCTTGAAGTAAGTGTGATGTAAATAATGGCACAGGTAGTAGTTTTACTGACTCTAAAGTAGCAACAACAATAACCAAAAAAAGCAACATTATATTTACTTTGCAAATAGAACTTTTCACTTACCGATTCAAACGGGATTTGGTTGATTTATTTTGAAATCAGTGAACTTTGGTTCAAACAAGAAATTATTTCCCTTCGCTGAATTTTTAGAGTTGGAAGGGACCATAGAGATCATCTAGTCCAACTCCCCTGCTGAAGCAGGATTGCCCAGGGTATGTTAGAGCATGTTACTCAGGACTACCTCTTGAAAATCTCAGGCTGGTCTTGAAAATCTCCAAAGAAGAGAACTCCACAACCTCCCTGGGCAGCCTGTTCCAGGGCTCTGTTACCCTCACCGTGAGAAATTTTTTCTCATATGAGTGGAACCTCCTATGTTCCAACTTATGCCCGTTAGCCCTCATCCTCTCACTGGTAACTACTGAAAAGACTCTCCCTCCTCCTTCAAACCACCCTTTAGATACTTATAAATATATTGATAAGGTCTCCGCTCAGCCTTCTCTTCTCCAGACTAAAAAGTCCCGGCTCTCTCAGCCTTTCTTCATAAGGGAGATCCTCCAATCCTTGAATCATCATCATTGACCTTGGCTGGAACTACTTCTCCAGTAGTTCCTAGTCCTTCTTGAATTGGGGGAGCCCGGAACTGGATGCAGTATTCCAGTTGTGGCCTCACCAGTGTAGAGTAGAGGAGGGGAATGACCTCTCTTGACCTACTGGCCACACTCTTTCCTATGCAGCCCAGGATCCCATTGGCCCTCTTGGCAACAAGGGCACATTGCTGGCGCTTGGAAAGTGTGGGGGCATCTCTTCTAAAAAATGTTTGTTTCCCCATCACTGATAATCTTTGTGTGGTTTTATATACATCCTGCCCTATTTGAGCAATGTCCAGAGCATTTCATAGTGCTGCCTAGGGAAATTTTATCAGCATCAGGATAATAATAAGAGAAAGAATCAAGCAATTAATTTCTTTCAAGGTAAGATCAGCATATCTGACTAGATATTATATTACTATGTGTAACAAAATTTCAAAGTTAATTTAGACTAAGTGAAGTAAAGTCATCCTTTTTCAAATGCATGAGAAGAGATGATTAAATTCCAGATTCCAGTGTAAATTAGCTTCTAAACATAGAGGTTTGCAGCATGAATTGAATCAAAGAGTGTTTCAGAGGTTCAGAGTGTTAACTATTTGCTGATGGCTTTGCTCAATTCATTTCTGGAAATGATATCTCACTGGGGTTGTCCAATTCACAGTATATAATGGATTAATGGTTTGGAACTTTATCTATAATTCTTTGGCTTTATGTTTAAACAGTTCATAAACTCTTGATATCCTTTTTTCTTCTCTTGAATTCATTAAGAAAATACCATAAAGTAAGGCTATCCCTTTCTTTTCTTCATATTTTATTATTTAGAAAAATGCGTGGTTATATCAATATTCTAAACCAGTGTAATGTAATAATTTAAGGACTTTGGGGAAGGAAGAAAATAGAAGTCAGATTCTTGTTGACTCCATCCTGTAAAGAAGAGATAGAATGGACAAATTCATCAACTGCCTGATGGATGGGGTGGTTACCTTTTTAAGGATTAGAAAACTAATAAGCCTTTGCTTTGTAGTTCTGGCAAACCATGTAGTTCAGTTACCACGGGTATGGCAGCTGCTTGAATACAATACAGAGCAACCAATGTTTTTATTTGACTTCTTTCATTGATTCATTTAATACCAACCCTAATTCTAAATTCTAAGTTCTACAAAAATTGTATTTTCAGTATTCTGAAATACTGAAATTACAGTATTCTGAAATAGCTTGGTCAGTCTGTTTCCTGCCATTAGTTGCTGTCTTGAGATTTGTAGGAGTGATTCTTATCATTGTATTCACACAGAATTGTGCTCACTTCCTAATGGAGTGGCTTCCCTCTCTGCCCCCTTACTTTTGTTAGTTCTTACATTGTTGTCATATTCAACATTTCTGTTTCAATTCATTTGGCTTAGATTATGAAATATCTTCCTTCATGAGAGCAGTGGCACGTCTAGGATGGTGTTCTGTCTGACAGCACTAATTTGAGATGCTGTTTAGGGAGAGCACCTGGTCCCTATCCGTCCTTCTTGTCCTCTGAGCATCTGCAGCAGTCATCTTTAATCTTTGCTTAGCAGAGCTAGTCTGGTCCTTTAAATAATTAAAACAATTCATAATATTTAAAAAAATATCCCTGCAAAATTTAACATATCTTCACCCTTTACAGTTCTTTTTTTGGTGCTATGTCATCTCAGTGTCAACATTCAACTTTTCTGGTAATTATTCCTCTGTGAACTTGGTTTTATTGGTCTGTGCTCTCTGCTTACTTCCAGGGTGCTTCCTATTGCAGATAATAAATAATTCAGTAGAGGTAAAGCATGGCCACTAAATCTAAATGAATGCTTTTTCAATGGGGATAAGTGAGAGGGAATGGGTGAATACTGAAACAGAAGAAAAATGGCAGGAAGGAAAGTTCAGTTAAATTATTCCCCTTGGGGACACCAAGATAAAAACTTGCTAAGAATTGAATGCATAATCTACACTCCTGTGGAAAGGTTTACTTCATTGGCAGATGATATTTAGTAGCTCTGGAGTATTACTAAACACTTTGAACCATTTTTGACAGTTCCAATCTTCATGTGCCTTTCAATACTGTTCCTTACCTCTCTCTAAAAAA